>WUAT03275145.1:0-11016 GCA_010015005.3 Ulmus americana | reverse complement strand
TTGGTATTTTTCAAAACTCGGGGTAGTTTTTGAAACTTCGTCAAACTAGAGGGTACTAAAATGTAATTATCCCTTATAATTATAATTACAATTATCATTATTATTACCATTACTATTAATATTATTGCAATTATCATTATCATTATTATTACCATTACTATTATCAATTCACCATTATAATTACTATTACTATTATCATTACCATTACTATTACAATTACTACTATTAATAATATCGTTATCGTTATCATTACCATTACAATTATCGTTGCAATCGTTAGTATAGTTTTTTTTTTAGTTAATTAAGCATATGCACAACTTAATTTACGGTTAACATTATTAATTTACCTTACTATTACCATTATCATTATTACTAATATCGTTACTGTTATTATTATCATTACAATTATTGTTGTCAGTATTACTATTACCAATATCATTATAATTACAGTTACAATTACGATTACCATAACCATTATTATTACCAATACTATTACAATTATAATTATAATTATCAAAACCATTACTATTACCATTATCATTATGATTCCTAGTACCATTGCCAATATTATTATCGTTGATATTACCATTATTATTATTTTGAAGAAAAAAAATCATTAATTTTTTTTTTCGATTATTTGAAAAATTACGAATAAATATATTTTTAACAGAGTATTCTAAACATAAATATAAACATGTTGCAGTATTTTAAACAAAAAAATAAAAGTGTTGCAATATTTACAATACCCAACAAAATA
Organism: Ulmus americana; assembly: GCA_010015005.3. Lineage (NCBI taxonomy): Eukaryota > Viridiplantae > Streptophyta > Magnoliopsida > Rosales > Ulmaceae > Ulmus > Ulmus americana. The sequence goes on along the minus strand of WUAT03275145.1, from coordinate 10,259 downwards.
CTCTAAATTGCAATCCAAACAACCTCACATGTTCTGCAACACTTGTTCTAGGGTGGGAGAAAGGATGAAAACATCGGTATCGCGAGATATATCAGGGTTTGGAGTTTATGAAAATTTCGGTAGATATTTCAATTTCGATGGATATTTTTGGAAAAAATTAAATAAACTCTTGGATATTTATATTTTTTTTGGGAAATTTTTTGTGAAACTTTATATTTAACATGAGTAAGTACTAGTACATAAATTAAACACTTTTGACAATAAATTAACTAGATTATTACAAACTAAAGTAAGTGAAGTGCTTAATATATAGCGCGATAAATATATATAATGTAACGGTCCGGTTCTTTTGACATTTAAAACGTTTAAACACCTTACTTAGGTCACTGAAAATCAAAGTAAAATTATTATTATTATTATTATTTAAAAATACTATCTTGATTGGTTCAAAATCAACATTTAAAAAAGAACATAATTTTATCTAATTTGAAATCAAATCATAATATCAATTGAAAACATAGTTCGAACCTATTCTAATTTAAAACTGTGTCGTTACTAACATCTAAAACTTAACTTTTATGAAAAGGTTTTATTTCTAATGAGTATTTGCAGCAACAAAACTTTTCTACTAAAAATCAGTTAATCAAAGAACAGAAGTTCAAAATGATAGTTGTTGGTAGATTAGCAAATCTACTAGACTTATAACTAAAATACCTCAAAAAATAATATTTACAAATCATAAAGATATAGAGAAGGAGTTTCAAAATATAATAAAACACATAGCAAGGGCATAGATATAAAAAATTTAAGAAAGCAAAAAAAACATGGAACATTTACAACTGATGCAGAATAATTTGCATGGTAGGTTGCCCTATTCCTCACCTTCCAAAAATCTGCCCACAAACTGGCATCCTATCAAGCATCAATACGTACTTGCCTTTTGAATTTACAACACGAACATAAGTCGTGAGGCGAGGCGAGGATAGTATAGATATATCTCACCAATATAGTGCAACACATTCAATAAGCATATAATATACAGTTATATATTCACAGTCGGATAATGATTATGTATACAAAATCCTATTGAATGCAAATGTTTATCATTGTTCATTTCATGAAAGCTTAGACTCTTTACGTGTCCGTTTTCTAGACTTGGGCCCTGTATACGTACCTGGCACATTGCCATCGGAGGGTGACAAGGGAGTTACCCAGGTCCAACACCAATCCTCTGGCCAAAACATTCCACAATTGTTCCGGATCAGGGAACGTCCTTAAACATTATACCTGAGTAAGGAAGGAATACCCTATAAAGAGGAATGGTACAACACTACCTATTCAATTTATCCATTGTAACCTTTTACTATTAACATTAAGTTTCCTTTTTAACAATTTACAGATTATGCAACCTAGTGCATTTTAATTTTACTTATGAGACTACTTTGACAATTATTATCATTGGATGCATGTAAACTTTCATGAGGATACATGTATATTGATTTAATCAAACATGCAACAATAACGTTATGTAGTGCACATACTGTACATATATTATATCGTAATTCAGTAATAGCAGATATCACAGTACATCACTTCAATCATATTTGAAAATTAAACACAGACCATAACAACAAGTACTTATCAAACATATTACACACAGTCTATTTTAGAAAAACTCATTTGTTCCATGTTGTAGGTGTGGTCTGTACTTACCTATTTCCAACGCCCTTTGTAACTTTTACCCTTAAGGATTTTAACCTATATACATAACACATCCACTTATTAAAATTCTTTCACCGAATAACAATTCGGGGAATGATTTTGTATGCATAATATATTTTGCAATGAAACAATGTCTCAAAACACTCAACATTAGCTTGTTGGAATTCAAAACATATTTTTAAGTCTTTTATGAAAACCAATATTTCAAAATAAATTTTAACTTTAATTTTGATTTAAAACTTGAAAATCAAACTAAACTTAATTTTTTATTTCAAAACTTGATTATCAATTTTGTACTTAAAAAGTTTAGAATTACCTTACGAGTTGGACATAGCCTTATTGGTCCTTTACTACATAATCTGATCAAAATTTGCTTTATTCTAACTCAAATTAGGTGAGATTACTTTTAATAGTTTCCTAAGACTTCAAAATTTCTTTTATCAAAATTTTAGCTAAAAACACAATCTCAAAGTCATGTTTTCAAATTATCATTACATACTCAATTCTAAACATATTGAGTCAAAACTAATTGCAAAAGTTTATTTATTCCTTTAATTTTACCCTTTCAAAAGCTCCAATTAAAATTCGTTCATAGACATTGAAACAAAACCAAAACAAAGACACCTTAAACACATATTTTCAAGCTTGCACATCTTTTTTGAAAAGTCCTTTAAACCTATAATTCAACCTTTAAAATTACTTTCAAATTAACTAAATTTAATTTAAAACCATATAAAGCATTCTAAAGGATTTTCATGTGAAGAAAACTCTCAGATTTTACAAATCTTAAAACTTTAAAATCCATTTTTCCAAAACTAAAGCTGAAAACATTTTCTGTTGAACAGTCGGCCTTTAAGGCCTTATATCTCAAAATCCGTCCATCCATGTACTTTAAAATTTTATTATGTTAAATTAGACATCTTAATATTTCTAACAAACTATAGTGAGCCTAAATCAGAGTTCTAAAAGTCTACAAACAAACACATGCAAACTGGGTTACTGGAACAGTCCAAAACCAGGATTGCATGTTGAAAATCCATCTCAAACATCAACAATTTTTACATGCAATTCAGAACACAATATCTCAAACATTAATTCATTCATGCACTAAGAGTTTCTAGTAGTTTAGAGCATGATTTTATACATAAAATCTTGTTGGAGGGAGTTTGGATTCAACTCCTTCAAACTTGGTTCTTACTGTCTAGAAATTTCCTTATTCATGAGAAACCATCAGATTGGAGCTTAAATTAAACTTAGATTTTGTAAGGATTGAAGAATTTAACACTTACCTAAACCGTGCTTGAGATTTAAGGTTGAAATTGAGAAACAAAGGTTAGAGGAGTAAGAACATCGGTGTTTTTGGTCCTGTTGTTGCTAGTTGAGAAAAAGGAGAGGGAGAGATAGAGTGTTTAAGAGAGTTAGCTAAAGCTAAAAGCCTTCCTTTCTCAGCTCACTCTCTTATATACTATCCCTTAATTGAGGTTAAGTGGCTAATCAAGTTTTGTTAATGGCCAATAAGGAGATAGTGGGGGACAAAGCCACTTGTTTACTCATATAGTTGCATGAGTTGATTAAGCTGAGAAGAAGACACTTGGATTGCACTAAAGCTTAATTAAAAGCTTCCTTAATTTCAACCCTTTTCAAATTCTATTTAATTAAACCCGTTAATTATTTTAATTTCATACAATCAATTCAATAATTAAATGTGTAATATTATATCATAAAATCTTGTTTAATTACGCATTTAGATAATTTCTATAATAGTTTATTCAGTATATTTATTTAAATTCGTAACCCTTGTATCATTAAGACGAATTAAAACTTTTTATAAACGGTTATAGTATTTCACTTAATTACACTTAATTATTGTAAAATCGTTATTCATAATAGAGAGACTTTTATGGGGTTTCACATATAATATTTGTTGGGGTCAAAATTCCTACCAGATGATGGGCTTTATGCAAATATGATCAGGCCCACGAGGCCCATTGGGTAAATATTGAATTTCCTCTTGGAATAGTTTCACACTGAAATTATAGTATTTTCGAGTGGAATGAAGACTATTAGGATAAAGTATTACGCCTGGGATAACCGTTCAGTTTTTGGCACCTAGTCTTCCAAACGAAATGATCTTACTCTTACTCAGAGTGAGCTCCCTAATTTATCTCAACTGTTTTGACTAAAGACTTCAGATATTTATTGAAGTCTTTCATATTCAAATATCCGTTCAACCAACTAAATGGGATCTCTGGGTTGTTACCATAAAAGGCGGGGCATGATTGGGGACTTCAACGGGAAGTCCCAAAACCTTATAAATAGATGATCAGGGTCTCCCGAGGACCCAAGACTGATTTTTGGCTCTCAGACTATAATCATATACTCAATTTTCACAGTTTACGCTTATGCCACCACAAATCCACCATACTCCATTCATGCTCTTCCATCTCCAATGGCCATCATCTTATTTTTAGATTATCCTATTCTCCGTCCCGGACGGATCTATATGATTTTCGTGCAAAACTTTACATTGGTTAACGATTCTTATTAATTTTTGCATTATTGATCTATTCGATTTAACAATTTTGATTACATTTTCTATATTGCATACTGACTTGAGCATCATAGTGATTTTGGTCGGCACCACCCCGGTGTCAAGGTTGTCCAGCTCAGTTTCTTTTTGTTGGTTTTCAGGTTGCTGGTGCCCTAAGAATCTAATTGTAGATTTAAGCCTCTATAATATTCAAAATAAATTTTCAATGAAGAAATATCACAATATATTACACAGTACAAAGAAGAAATAATACAAGCACCAGTCATAAAAAAAGAAAGAAATAATACAAACACACAACATAATAAACTCAATATATAAATGAATTCCTCGGAGATTTGAATACATAAGGCAAGACCCCATTAATAACTTTGTCAAGATACTGTAGTAATATAATTATGAAAGTAGTTATTAATATGCTAAGTTTATATTGATTGATTTCTTTCAACCGATAATCTTTTAATTGGGTAGTTTGGATTAACCCAAGTCAGTGGGTATTGTTCATCTCCATGCATAGAAATTTCATATCGCATTTGTGACAAAAAAAAAGTCAAATATATTGTAGCAATTATAAGAACCTTAATATGGTGTGCTAAAAATTGGCCCAGTTCGGGAATCACTATAAGAACTATGCTCAGTATTCATTCTCATTAATGAAAAGCTCATAGTAAGAGATTCCTCATTACATTGACTCATTCTCGTTGTCCACGCCTTCTTTCTTCAAATATTTTCCAATTGCACCAATAAATATATAACCATAATCTTCATCTTGAGTTGCATTACTAAATTACTCTTCTTCTGTAAATGGACTCAAAGGTAATAGACTTGGTGAATTGTACTCATACTCTCCAACAATTCCCCCACCTCCAATGATAGATTTTAAAAAGTGTTTTGAGTATCTAATTGTAGATTTTTTTCAAAGTTTTTTTTTTTAAAACTTCTAATTGTAGGGTTTTTTAGCTTCTAATTATAAATAAGAGAGAAAAAAAAGTGAAAAGAAGTTAAAAAAATAGGAAAATTTTAATATTTTTGAAATTCAATCCGATATTTCCCTGAACTTGTGGAAAAATTACACTGTCAGAAAACGAAATCAATACCGATATCGATATTTACTAATATTTCTCGATATTTCCGCTATATTCTGGAAGAAATTAACATACCTTTGATTTCAATATCGGTTCCTTCTATTTTCTGATATTTTGGCCGAAATATAGATATTTTCATCATTGGATATGACTCTTCTTGCAATTTGAAAGTTAAAATGAAAAAGGTTTTTAAGGCTAAAAGTGATTCAAATTTGTGTGCATTTATTGTAATCAAAATGGCCACTCTAGTTCTTATTGGCATGTTAGAAAGAGTAACAAGGTTATGTGGGTTCCTAAAACTAACTAAGATAGATCCTTGGACAAGTGGGTACCAAAAACCGAAAGTAGAATTTTTGTGTGCAGGTTTTAAAGAAGAAGAACACTTGGTTCCTTGATAATGGCTGCTCAAGGCCTTTGACTAGGGATGTTAATCAGTTGTCTTCTTTTGAAAGAAAGGGGGAAGGGAATGTAACATTTGGAGACAATGCTAAACGAAAAATCTTGGGTAAAGGAACAATTGGTAACCTTTATTCTCCCTTAATTGATGATGTCATGCTTGTTGAGAACTTGAGTTATAAATTTATAATTTGCTTAGTGTGAGTAAATTATGTGACAAAGGATTTAGAGTCATCTAAGTGATATATTGTTGATTCCTCTTCTAATAACATTATCTTTGTTGGAAATCGTCTAGAGAACATTTTTACTATTGATATTGATGTTGCAAAAGGTGTTGATAAGTGTTTTGTTTCTTTGTCTAATGATAGTTGCTTGTGGCATAGGCATATAGGTCATGCAAACATGGACTTAATGAAGAAAATTTATACTAGAGAACTTGTTAAGGGGTTGCTTAGTGTCAACTTTCAAAAAGATAAAATTTGTGATGCTTGTCAATTTGGAAAACAAGTCAAAACTTCTTTTAAAACTAAGAAAATGATTTTAACTACTAGACCTTTGGAATTGCTTCTTTTAGATTTGTTTGGGCCTATGAGAAATGCTAGTCTTGTTAGTAAATATTATATTTTGTGATTGTTGACAATTTTTCTAGGTTTACTTAGGTTTGTTTTTGGCTCATAAAAATGAAGCTTTATGATCTTTTTCAAATCTTTGCAAAATGGTTCAAAATGAAAGGGTTTTCAATTATTTCACTAAGAATTGACCACGGAAAAGAATTTGAAAACATGGATTTTGAAAAGTTTTGTTTATAAAATGATTTTCAACATAACTTTTTGGCACTTAGAACCCCTCAACAAAATGATGTAGTAGAAAAAAAGAATATGTCCATACAAAAAATGGCTAGGAAATTGTTGAATGAAAATGCCATGCCAAAATAGTTTTGGGCGGATGTTGTTTATACTTCTTGTTATGTACTAAATAGAGTGTTTATTAGGCCTAAATATTGCATATTTTTTGTGTATTTGGTTGCAAATATATATACATTTTTTAAATCAAAAGGATGCATTAGGTAAATCCGATTCCAAATTGAATGTTTGTATTTTTCTTGGTTACTCTATCTCTAGTAAGGCATATAGAGTTTACAATAGAAGGACTTTGATTGTTGAAGAATCTATGCATGTGGTATTTGATGAGTCTAACCTTCTTTTTGTCGAGAAATTTTTGTGTGATGATGATGTAGATTCTAGCACCTAAATAAGAGAGGATTCAACTACTAGTGCTGCACCACAAAAGGATGATCAAATTTTGTACCAAACCAATAAGCAAGTTGACAACTAAGCCCCCAGTTTGGAGCAAGGGCAGCAACCGGTTCAAGAGGATCCAATCAATAGGCATTAAGTAAACAACCAAGAAGGGTAGCAACCCAACTTGAATCAAGCTTCTACTTTGGAAGATAATATTCTAAGAGGTAATGCTTCCTCTACTTCTTTGCCTAAAGATTGGAAATATGTGTATAGTCATCCTAGAGATCTCATCTTAGGTGTCTCAGGGTGTGAAAACTAGAAACTCCCTTAGAATGGTAAGCAATCTAGTTTTCCTCTCTCAAATAGAACCTAAGAACATTCAAGAATTCAAGAGTGATAGTAGCTGGCTTAAGCAATGTAAGAGAGTTGAACTAATTTAAGAGAAATGATATGAGGGAGTTAGTACTTGGACCTAAAGACCAATCCATTATAGGTACCAAATGGGTTTTCCGAAACAAAGTAGATGAGAATGGGGTGGTCACTAGGAACAAGGCTAGCCTAGTGGCTCAAGGGTACAAACAAGAGGAAGGAATAGATTATGAGGAGACCTTTGCACATGTAGCTAGGTTATAGTCCATTAAGATATTCTTTGCATTTGCATGTTTCAAAGATTTTACTTTATATCAAATGGATGTCAAAGTGCTTTTTTGAATGTTTTATTATGGAAGGAATTTTTGTTGAGAAACTTCTCGGGTTTAAAAGTTTTGATTTTCCTTACCATGTTTATAAACTCAAAAAGACTTTGTATAGTTTAAAGCAAGCTCTTAGAGCTTGGAATAATAAATTGAGTAAATTTCTTTTGCAAAATAGTTTTTAATACAACTCTTTTTATCAAGAAAAGAGAAAAGGATATTTTATTAGTGCAAATATACGTTGATGATGGGATAATTAAATTTCTTCATTGGTCTTCAAATCAATCAATCAAGGGATGATATATTTCTCAACTAATCTAAGTACATTCGTGATTTATTGAACAGATTTCGTATGGAGAATTCCAAAAGTACTAGTACCCCAATGAGTTCTTCTTTAAAGCTTGATAAAGATGATAGTGGTGTTAGTGTTGATGTTACAAAATATCCTGGACTGATTGGTGTCTCACTTTATTTGACCTCTAGTAGACTCAATGTTATGTTTAATGTTTATTTGTGTACAAGGTTTCAATCTAACCCCAAAGAATCTTATCTTAATGCAGTCAAAAAAATTCTTAGTCCCTTCATGGAATAAAAGACTTAGGTATTTGGTATCCCAAGGGTGCTATTTTTGATTTAGTTAACTATTGTGATACATATTTTGGTGGTTGTAAGATACATAGAACGAGTACTAGTAGAGCTTGCCATTTCCTTGGGAGCTCACTTGTCTTTTGAGAAAGCAACAAGCAAAATTATGTGGCCCTATCTATAGTAGAAGTAGAATATGTTGCATTCTGAAGTTGTTGTGCTCAAGCTCTTTGGATGAAGCAAACGTTAAAGGACTATGGCTTTCATTTCAATGGCACTCCAATCTTGTGCGACAAGACTAGTACCATTTGCCTTTCCAAGAATCCCATCCAAAATTCAAGGACTAAGCACATTGATATCATATATCATTTCATCTGGGATCATATTCAAAAGGGGGATGTGTCGCTTGAGTTCATAAGCACCAACAAGCAGTTGGCAAACATCTTTACGAAACCCCTTAGTAAGGATCGTTTTAGCACCATTTGATGGAAGTTGGATATTTATGAGCTTAAACTTGTTTAATTTACCTATTTTTACCCTTTAGATTAGTTTTGCTAATGAGTTTTGTGAGCTTTTGCAAAAACGAAAATAGGAACTTGCTGGAAAATCTAGAATTGCCTTCTCTGGAGTGTCCGGATTGTCAGAACATTGCCTACCGGTTGACTGCATCTTGATTAGAGGACAACCAGAACCCATGTAGTCATGTTGTATCATTCAAATTTTCATTTATTTCTCTACTTTTACATTGTAATGACTTTTGCTTTTTGATTGACATATGAATTTGGGGTTCAATTGTCTCTTTCACCATTTTAGGACTCTCCAACAAGTAATGATGGATTGATTTCGCTTATCCTCAACAAGTTATGATGGTTTGATTTCACTCCTCCTCTTCAACAACAAACACCAATCTCATTCGTATTTTGGATATCCATATAACCATCGAAGACTATTAAAGTGACTAATTCTTGAAAATTAAGAGGTGTTGACACATAAATTGTCGGAGTCACCCTTTTTTATGCAAAGAGAGAACATGTTTTTTTCTCTGACAGCCAAGGGATGGGGGTGTCTTAGATGGGTGGATTAAGGGAGTTCAAGGAAAGAGCATCATTGGCCCTGTAAATCAATATTTTGACATCCATTCTACTATAGCCCAGCTCATTCTGGAGCAAGCATAAGTGAAAGTTTATCCATTAGAAGATCCAACCGGTAGCGATTGGGTTCTAGAGTTTAACACCTGCCCAATAGGTACTGGGCGGATAGCCCAAAGTCTCGATAGTTATCTCTCTATCTTCTAGTCGAAGAAATCCCGATAATGAATTTTCTACCCCAAAAGGGACGAGTACTAAACTTTTGCATAAGTCAAGTACAAAACAAGCCTTGTCTACGAACCTCATCTTGCCTCATATAAATCACATAATTGTCTTATTCATTGAAAAATCATATAAGTGTGTTTTGCATATATTTTGCAGAACTTAGAGGGGCAAAACGTGTTCAAAATGAATTTCAAAAGATTGTGTGATTGCATGAGTTTGAAAAATTAATGTTATAAAATCTATGAACTTTGTCAAATCAACAAAAAAGAGCATATTAAAACATATCGAAAAGAGACTTCATTTATAACATATCTCAAGTATCTAAAAGATTGAATATGTGGTTCTTTTACGAACTAAACTCTTCAACTTGTGCTTGAAGTGATTTGATTGCATGCATTAAGAGGAAGCTTTGTCTAAGAGGGAGCATATGTGTTTTAAAGAGAAAATAATTTATTAAGTATTTTGTCATCATCAAAAAGTTGGAGATTGTTGATCCAATGTTTCAATCATATAATTTTTTTACTATTGACAATTCCAAAATATGTTTTGAGCTTAAATTATTTTCTACTTGTTTTCTTTATGTACTCTATCCTAAAATATTTTTGGAACTCATATTTGTATTTATCGCATATTTTAAGTATGTTTATAGTATGCTTGAGTGTCACATTTTTATGGAG
>WUAT03275034.1:0-11017 GCA_010015005.3 Ulmus americana | reverse complement strand
CCTACCAATTCTAACACCTCTGAAAAGTTTTCGCTCCTCAAATCTACAAAACATTTCCGAAAGGCCATGAGCACAAATAACAAAAAGATAAGGGGATAGTGGGTCACTTTGCCTAATACCATGATTGGAATCAAATGCCATTTCGCTTCTCTGTTTATCAAGAAAGAGTAGGATATCAACCTTACACACCACATGACCAACTCCACCCATTTCTCATTATCCTCTCCAAAAAACACCATTCCACTCTATCGTAGACTTTGCTCATATCCAATTTTAGGGCGGCATAACCCGTATGCCCACTCCTATGTTGAAGAATCCAATGCATGCTTTCAAAACCAATGAGAACATTATCTGTTATGAGTCTACCTGGGACAAAGACACTTTGAAATTCTCCAGTCACTTCATCAAGGACAAGGCGAAAACGATTGATGGTAGCTCTTGAGACAATTTTGTAGATGACATTGCACAAACTAATGGGTCTAAATTCCTTCACCACCTTAGGCTTGTTAATCTTTAGGATTAGATTAATAAGAATGCTATTCCATTTTCCAACATCACCATCCTCGTTGAGAATAATGAGGGCTTCTTGAGAGATATCTCCCTCAATAATATGTCAAATTTTTTGGAAAAAGAGAGCTGGCATCCCATCCGGACCCGGTGCTTTAGTAGGATGCAAATCGAAAAGAGCATTCTTAACTTCATTAATAGTATAAGGACTTACTAGTTTCTCATTCTTCTCCTGAGTCACCTGAGGCACAATATATTCCACCACATCACTTAAATCAGCCAAAGAGGGAGAAGAAGAGGAGAACATCTTACCAAAATAGCAGGATATAATCTCCATAATACCATTAGGGTCGGTGCACCAATCCCCAAAGTTATTCTCAAGCCCAACAATAGTGTTCTTCCTATAGCTCTCCGAAGCTTTGTTATGGAAATAAGATGAATTACAATTTCCATGAGCTAGCCATTTCATCCTCGATATTTGTTTCCAATAAACCTCCTCTTTATTAATAAGCTTCTCCATTCTTTCTTCTAACTTCACTATCTCTTCAAGATTAGGTCCATATCGCTCATCCGTCTTGAGTCACTCAAGTTGCTTTCCAATATCCATTATATATTTTTTAATCTTCCTGTATTTATTATAACCCCAACCATCAACTGAAGGCATACTCTGCCAACTTATCCATTACTTCCTTTAGAAGATCTTGTCCTTGACTTACACCCAAAGACTCACGAACAATCTTCCTACATTCGTCATCCATTGCCAAGGCTTCTTCAAAATTGAATCTTCTACTATTTTTCGAGTTCCTCAATCTTGGGACCTACACTTGAGAGGGACCCAAAAACACCTTCACTGGTCCATGGTCTGATCGAAGATATGAAAGTTTGATAACCTCCGCCATTGGAAACAATTGTCACCATTCCAAAGAGCAAATATAACTATCCAATCTTTCCTGCATAAAGCCCCCATAAACACATTTACTAGCCCATGTAGACCTCTCTCCCTTGAAGGATAAATCCCTCAAGCCACAACCATTCAACACAAATTAAAAATCTGCCATTTGTTGAAATGATCTAGGCTGGCCCCCTTTCTTTTCATAATCAAACAAGATTTCATTGAAGTCACCACTCACTAGTGAAGGAAGATGACTCAACTCAGAAATTTCCCTCAACTGAACAAGAAGATGCAACAATAAATGATGTAGATTAACAATAGAATTACCATAAAAACCCGTGAGCCTCCAGCACCTAACATCATGGGATATCACCGCATCAATATGACTTGAAAAACAAGATTTAATATCAACATTCATTGGAGCCTTCCATAGTAGCATAAGACGACCCTTCCTACCATCACTATCCTTGATAAACAAACCATCATATCATAGTTTTGCACGGAAAGAACTACATTGTGACGAAGTAAACTTTGTCTCGTAGAAAAACACTAAGGAATGATCTTCACCGGTGAGTAACCGATGGAGGTTTTGGAATGCTCGAGGGTTTCATAGTCCCCAAACATTCCAAACTATAACATTCATGGCTGTCTGCAGGTTGGCTCAACCAGACTCGCCGATAAATCTACAAGAACATCGTCAAACATATCGATCTTCAATTGCTTTCCTCTTACATGCATATCATCTCCCATGCAAAGCATCTAGCTGCCTTTTCAAACCCAAGACTAGATTGCTGCTACTATCAAAAATTATGTAGCTAGCTGATTATAGGAATCTAGAGGGAATAAATTTCTCAATAGTTCAAAAATTGTGAAAAAATCTATTTTTGGGATATATTACAAAAATATTTTGAATTTGAATCTTTTTGTGAAAAAATCTTCTTTGCTGTTTTTGAAATAAAAACTAGGGATAAAAAGATTATAATAACTTCTATAGTTTGTTTGCGCCTTTTTTTTTTTTTTAATCTTTTGACTCGTTGATTTTAATCTATGGAGAACATATTTGATAAAAATTTTAAATTTTAAATTTAATAATTTAACATTTTATATATGAAAAAACATGAATTTTTTTATAAACAAAATAAACTTTGCAGCCTGTTTAGAAGAGTAGTTGGCTATTTAAATAGAATATTTGAGTAGACTTTGTAGAATGTTTTAGGCGGAATGAATTGTTACTTGGTAGAATATTTAAATAGAATATTTGAGTAGACTTTGTGATTTAAATAACTTTAGTGATTCAAACAAAATATTTGAATAGTCTTCCATTCCAAACATATCTACAAAATTTATTATTGATATTATCGTCATATACAAAGTTATACTGACAACTGTTTAGGTATAATTTTCATTAGCCATGTGTCCTATTAAGATAGGTCTACACATTTAACAAAGTAGCGACAACATGAAAGGAAGTCAAGCAAAAAGATGTTGTTTAAGTCCTCTCAAAATGTAGTTTGAAAGCATAAAGTAACGATGTCGTACTTGTCCCAAGGAGCCCCCAAACTTGGAAGTAAAAGAGTGTCTGAGACAGAGTGTTGAGATTTGTGTCATATTGAGAATATACAAAATCATGTATGTAATTTATAAAATTATGGTCTACTCCACTCATTTTCAATTGATTTTGAGTTGGAACCTCATGAATTCTTAAGATGATTACAGAACAAGACTATTTCATCACGTGATTGGCCATTCCGCCCACATGCTCACTCTCACCCATTATCAATCTACATGTTTGGATTATCTAATGCCACACGTGAAGGAACGTGTTGAGATTTATCCTACATTGAAAATGTACAAAGCCATGTGTGTAGTTGATATTCTAGACTACTCCACTCATTGTCAATTAGTTTTGAATTGGAACCCCGTAGATTCTTAAAATAGAGACTTATTAGCCATTGATACCAATGCTGACGTGGACTAATAAAGACTTATGAAGAGAAGTTAATTAGGACGTTCATGTATATTTGCAGACATCTTTTTTCATTCTAGCACATTTTACACGGAAGACTTAGAGAATATTCTTGCGTTCATCCAAGAATTCTCTCAAGTCTATAGTTTGTAATCTCGATTCAAGAGTGAATTAAAAATTAAAGATTTATGTTTGTGAATTTTCTTGCCCAAACAACAATGTAGCTAAATCGTTGTAATACATGTTTTATATTATTACATTAATAATGCATATTAGGGGAAAACTACATACTTTGTCATTGTCTTTGTGATAATTAGGATGTCTCGAAAATTCAGTTTTGTGCCCTTAAATTTAACCTTATGGAGCATATATATATATATATATAGATTAGTCGGCTCAAATGTCATCTAAAATTTGTCCAATTAAAATTAAAAATTGGCTCAAATACTTCTTGAAGTTATTATTTATTAATATTTGTAGTAAAAAAAAAAAATCCTTAAAATTTGGGTGAATTTATACAAAATGTCAATGAATAATAACTCTAAGAAATATTTGAACTAATTTTTAAATTTTAAGTGACGATATATAAATTTGTGCAAATTTTAAAAATCATTTGAGGGAAAATAAAAAAAATAAAAAAAATCTATATATATATATGTGTGTGCATCATTGTTTGAGCGAAGCTTAATAATGGTGGGGTTGGGTTTGGGTAATTGACAATTGACAAGCCATCAAAAGTCCAAATTACGTGATACCAATATAAAACCAAAAACGTCATTGATACCTTCGTTCATTTTCCAAAAATAAAAGCTTGCATCTTACCTTCCCCACATGAATTCATGACAATGATACTTTATCACTAATTGATTGTTTTCTTGACTTCCCCCCTTCTTTTTTTTTTCCCTTTTGTTTTATTGAAAAAGTTACGACTGATTTATATTTTGCAAGTCTCTTCTCTCATTGAATCATTAATACTCGTGAGAAAAATGAAGCTATATAATTGTTTCATATAACCCACCTTGAAGATCACTAACATCCAAAAATAGGGAAAGGCACTTCAAAAAAAAAGAAAAAATTGGCATAGGTTTAAGACTCTTGCCAAAAGAAGTTCAACGTTAGTTCAAGAACGATGTGTTTTCAGCCGATAATGTAACAAGAGTTGACGCCAAAAACTCATAAAAATGTTGTGGAAGAAAATAACAATGTCAGTTTTGTGAGAATTTATGTTAAAATTCATAAAACAGCATTGATGTTGTCAGAATCGACGCCAAAAGTCAAACCATCTCACGAAGTTAGTCTCGTCTTTCGCTAAACCAACACCGTTTTTCCTTTTTTAATTTTTTTTTCAATTTCAATTTTAATAGAAACAAGAATAATTTTGTACGAACTCATACCTTTTCCTATGTCCCTTGTTACCGTTTTTGTAGTAGTGAGAATATAATATTCATAAGATAATTATAATCAATTATCCCAAAAGGTATGAATATTAATAAACACAATTTAATTGTTATACCACTCAAAGTCAAGACGATTATATCTAAGACTAACTCTCCAAACAATTTTTCTTGTGTCTTGTTTGAGAAACTTTTGCCCTCCCAAAAAAAAAAAATTTGCGTACTTATACTCTCCTAAAATTCTAAATTTTTTATTTCATTTTGTTTTAAAGTTTTATCCCTAAATTTCAATCTAGCTCTGTCTCTAAATTAACGGATGAATTTAATCTCTGTTTCATCATTCAAGCCACGTATGATGACGAGGTGTGTTTGACTATTCAATTTGAATTATCAATAATTGTAATTCACGTAAGCTACACTCAAATCATAAATATGTGACATAATTTTCAGCAAAAAGTTTCATAAAAAATCATTCAAACAAGTAGTCCTAAATATTTGTACGTACATGAATTCTCGTCCACATAGTACACTGTATTAATGAGCATAGGCAAAACCTTCAGCAGATTTAAGTGTGTGTATATATATATATATATCAAAGCATATTTCGTTTTCTGAAGATTGAAGAGTCATTGTCACAGGTCCACGTGTTCATTATAGTGTGAATGTACGTGGCTTGGTACTCTTCCATTCATTTCTCAGGAACCAAATTTCGATTTTGTAAGTTGTAAACTTATGATAAATTTGTGTTTTTAAAGCTCTCGGGTCAAATTTGGTGACCTAAGCTACGAGAAGAGGGTTATAATATACATATGTCATTTGTGCAAAACTATGCATGTATATACAGTTTGCTTTTCATGTTTTTCTGTCAGCAAAAATTATAATTATATATATATATATATATATGAATATACGTAGCTCATATTTGGTTGGATGTTAAAAATATTTTATTCTTATTTTTAATAATATATTTTGTTTATTTTTTTTATTTTTAATATTTTTTCCTATTCACTTATACTATTCACACTATTTCATATTCTTTATCATTTTTTTAATAAAATATTATCTATTTTCACCATTTTTTAAATAAAATATTACTTTTTTAATTATTTTTTAAATAAAATATTACATCTCTTCATCAAACTATTACTTTTTAATAAAATTTTACCTCTATCCACTACTCCACCACCTTTTTAATAAACTATTTCCTCTCACCATCACCTTTTAAATAAAATATTATCTCTCTCCACCACTTTTTAAATAAAATATTACCTCTCCACTATATTTTTAATAAAATATTACCTTTCTCTACCACATTTTTAATAAAATATTAGCTCTCTCTATTATATTATTATTAAATTCTGTGGACCCTACCAATTTTATTTACAATACCATATTTATAATACTTTTAGCCAAACAAAATCACTGTTTTTAATACTCTATTTTCAATAACCTATTTAGAATACTATAGAGTACTTAACCAAACAGGCCTTAAATAATGTATTATGACTTCATTATATATAGTGTAAATTTTATATATAATACTTTATTATATGTAGTTTACTTTATGATAATATAAATTTTGTATAGTAAATTATGTGTAAAATATTTAATTTGGATAAATATTTTTGTTTTTATACGTTAATCAGATTGGATTTAGATTTGAAAATATTTAATTGAATTGAATTTTCATCTACTATTAGATTAAATAGGATTCAAAAATTAGAATTCTAATTAACTTTAAATTAAATTGGATATGTTAAAACTAGATTATATTGAATTGGTTTACACCCAATGGTTATGTATAGTTGAAAGTGTTTTAATGTGTTTTTTTTTTTTTTTTGATAGTGACAATAGTTTATGTCTGCTTTCAAGCCAAAAGAATATATGATATCTACTCAAATTATGTACCAAATTTAATTATACTAACCGCATTTTTAGATACTAAGGAAACAAATATTGACATTTAAAAAATAAAATAAAATACTTTGAAAATTCGAAAATATCCTTAACATTTGAAAATTATCTTGTTCATAGAACATCCAGACTTTTTTTTTTGAATTTTTTATTACATCTTATCAATTTTTGTCACCTTTGTTTGATTTATTCATTGTTGTTCGATTTCAACAAATAATAACTAATTGAAAATTTAATAATAAGTTATCTCTATAACTATTAAAATCATCATGGACCACCACTTATAGCTATCACACGTGCCGCTTGAAATAGGCTCTGCTACTAATTTTGTCCCCATGCTTTCGGTCCATTTTTTAGTCAATTTTGATCATATCTCGAGAAATTGATACAATTACTAGAACTAACTCGAACAGTAAATATGTTCTTTGAAAAGTATTACTATATATATTTATTAAAAAATATAAACTTTTCTAAATATTTTTTGAAAACAGATCAAAATATATTTTTTCCAAAACATAGAGTAAATTTTTTTTTTCTATTTATAAATATAATCATAAAAAAGCACTTCAATCCCAAATTAAGACTTAGTTTCTTGTATATAATTAAGTTTAATTTTATTATTCTTTATGTAAATGATTTGTAAAAAATTTCACCATTCTTTTTCACACGGAAAAAAAAAAAAACACTTATTTATAAAAACTTGAAATAAATACAAGGGATATTTACATTTTGGTACTTTTAGTTTACGTTAATTGTAAAAAATACTTTCATTTTTCAATAATCATATAGGGATACTTTGTGGTTTTTATTTACAACAATTTGGCATCTTGGTCAACAAAAGTCAACAAAAATTTTCTAAAAATTCCTAAAATACCTTATAATAAACAAAATAAATAATGTGTTTAGATTTCTTTTTACGAATTATATTACTGTCTCATGTCTTCAACGGAAGAGGGGAGTTGATATATTAATATTTTTAAAGTTTTAATTAATTTTAGGTTAAATATTTTAAAATTAAAAATAAGTATATAAATTTTTAAAAGAGTATTTTGAATATTTTATATGTTTTAGGATATTAAATTGTTGTAAACAAAAATCATAAGTTATTCTTATATAATTAGTGAAAAATAAAAGTATTTTTTATAATTAACACATGATCCCAAATTATAAATATCCCTAAATACAAAACCAAGTCTCGCTTGAAAAATCTTCAGAGAAAGATTAAAAAAAAAAAAAAAAACCAACTTGACTTTATAGTACATTACTGGAAAATTCCATGTTTGGTAAATCAAATAGGCCAAGGTTACGTTAGTTAGCAACTTTATTGAGCTTGGTGAGATAATTTCTTTATAATTTTTGGGAAAAAATTAATACTTGTCGCGGTTATTGGCAGTAGTTGATGGTCCTATTTTTGAGTACTACCCAACTTTATGACACATTTCATATGTTTGGTCGATGCATCTATATATATATAAATAAAAGATTATTTCTGTTTGTAGTCTTTTTAATATTTATACTTCTATTTAAAATACATTATAAAAGTAGAATTTTTTTACTTATTATATCCCTACACAAATTGATAAATTATAAAGAAATTTTTTGACAGGAAAATAAAAAGAAGGTAAAACAATATTTTACACAAAAAAAAAAAATGTATAAATGTTATAATTTTAAAATAGATATAAAAATATAATAATAACTTTTGAACAAGAAGGTATAAGAGGTAATTTCTTCAATTTTTCTATTTTTTACGTGGGTCCAATGTATTGTCACACTTGTAACAGAAACATTAATTGCTCCAAGTCTTTTAAATGAAATAAGTTTATTGTTTTTTTTTTTTTTTTCTTGAATGGATACAAGTTTATTGTTACTGAGACCTTAAATCGTAAAATAAGTTTCTTATTATTATTTTATGGAAAAAATTTGTACAGCTACCATTTTGTTTAACTAATATTCATCTAAGTCCCTCTATTTTAAAAAGGCGCAAAAAGTACTCCTCACATTTGATTAAATTACTTCTTGATACCTTGTTTTTTTTTTTTTTTTTTAAATTCCAATTTAACCTTCAATTGTTTAATAAAATTAGTTTATAAAATAAACCCAACTCTGACGGTGATGCATCTCCGACGACATGATCCAGCTGGCTCTCTAAATCTACCCCTTTTAAGCCAAGCCCTCGTATGGGTTTCTTTCCATATGAGTTTAGAGGAATTTCTAGATTTAGTGACTTCTTTTCTCTTCGTTTTAGGATTTTTGTCTTTACTTTTCGATTTCAATTGTTTTTTGGATTGATAAGTAAAGATACTTGTTATGACGGTTTCCGACTAACAATACAGAATCTCAAATACAAACAGTTTAAATAATCAAAAAATTTAATAAATAGATTTTCTAAGAACTAATAAGCAGTTATACAAGTTCTTGAACAATAATGAAGAACAAGAGTGAAGTTCTTATTAAATTCGAGAAAAGCTTATAAATTACAGTGAGAGATTCTAGAGAGATAAGTGCATTGGTGGTTGAACACGAGTAAATGAACGTGATATTACATTTATTGTTCCTCCTCTTTTACAAGCAAGGAGATGAGCATTATAATAATACTATTTACAAATAATATTTAACTAAGTTTTATCCTGACAAGCATTAAATGTCATGTCTCATCTCAAGAAATGTTCTATCTAATCTCATTAATGAGCCAAGTCGGTGGAAAATTTACAATCGGGCCGAACATACATGTTTGGATAGAGCATTCAAGCTGGACAGTCTGTTGATCGTTCCAAACACTCTTGCTTCTTTATTTGACTTTCCTGGTCAACTTTGACATGTTACCTTCCTTTATACTAACCAAATTCGAACACTACAATACTTGTGTTGCTTTGTGTATTTTTTTTTATAATTAAGGTAAAATAGCATAAAAGAAAATGAGAAATTACCAATTTCAGAGAGAAGGAGAAATGTTTAGCATACCCAATTCAACAATGCAATAATGCAAACAAGCAAATATGATTACTTGCTTCTCCAACACATCCCTAAAATTCAAGCCTTTGGAAGTGGTTGTCTTGTTCGTAGTAAATTTCCATATTTTTTGATGATAGGTTGCAAAAAGATTGAACCTTTTTCTATATATATATATATTTGATTCGTTTATGATTACACATTCTTCATACTGAGCATTTAAGTTTTCCAGAATGAGCTTGATTGCTTTGTAGTTGTTTGGTTGTTTGGTCTTTGTTGGTTGAATTTCTGGATTTTGGTTGAATTTTTGGATTTTGGTTGAATTTCTAGACTTTGATTGAGTTTATGGGTTTGGATTAAATTTATTGGTTTGGAGAATTGGATTTTCTTGAGTCTATATTGGATTTGACTTTTCCGAAGAAAAAAATATTTGCTTCGGTTAGGTTGAGTTGTAGAGAAAGGCCGGAGGAGAGGGGTGGCTGGCGATATGCGATGAGGGGGAGTTGGCTATGCAACGGAAAGGGGTGAGGGAGTGGTGATGGTTTTTTTGTTTTTGTTATTATTATTATTATTATTAAAAAAGGTATTTATTATTATTATCTAAACAATTTTTATTTTACACAATACTTTTTATTTAAAAGTTAAAGTTAATTTTGTTATTTTACATCAAAAAAAAAATTCAAGGTATTAGGAAGTAATTAAGCCAGACGTGAAGAATTCGTTTTGGAATTTTTTCTTGTTTTATTTCAAAATTTATATTTATAATTTCTTCCTTTTTATTTTTTAAAAGGTTATTTTTTACATCATGGTATTTCCTGTTTGTATTTATCTCAAAATGTACTTCCGCTTTTTAGAAATTAGTTTAAGTATGTTCATTTTTTATTTTATTACACTTTAGTATCCTAAGTCAACTCATTGTTGACTATATGTTTTGAAAATTCAAAAACTACCCTTTTATATATTTAAATAAAAATTAACTATTTAAGATTAGTAAAGATTTTTTTGTCATTAAATATTTTTTATAATTACATATTTGTACTATGTATTTTAAACTATGTATTTTAAAATAGTTTAAAAAAATACCTCGCATTTTGAATAATACCAAAACTACCCTTAATGTTGTCATAAATATGTCTAGGTACCCTGAGATCACTCATATTTCAAAAAATATCAAAACTACCCTTGAATTTATTAATAAAAATTTATTTAAAATTAAACTTGCAATATATATATATATATATAAATCCCATCTTTTTCTCGGTCAAACCAACCCATATTGAGAACACCCCTCCTCGTGCTGCAACCAAACAACCGGTGCAAGTCCTTGCCATTGCCAACATGTACATCGTCCCCGCGCCCCGCCCCCTCCCCCCCCCCACCCCCACCCCCCCC
>WUAT03274923.1:0-11017 GCA_010015005.3 Ulmus americana | reverse complement strand
ATAACGCCATCGTGAGAATGGATTGGATGATCATCATCATGATTGACCGTGATAGGCTTGGTCAAAGGGATCTCAATCCCCCTCGTCCGGGCTGAACTCTCCCTGAGAGTCTTCTCCAAAAACTTGATTTTTGAAGATCGTTTCTTCTTCTTCCTCAAGATCCTATTGACCTTGTCGCAATTTACATCCATGTCAATCGTCATGGCACTCCTCTTCTTACCCATACCTGAAAAGGAAAAAAGAAAAGAGTTAGCAAATTTTAGTAATATAAAAAAATGACAATGACTCATAAATCATACTCCTCAAAGTAGTGGGAGCCTATCCCCACTCCTAGAACTGATGTCGGAACTCCCTACTCGAGCAACGGTGTTACCCTCAACGGAACAATGAGACACTGCACCATCAACAACAAGTCACCCCCGCATACTCTATAACCTCGTGATTAACAACATCATAGGCTCCTTGCCTCAACATATCGGGAATCCTAGCACCATCACAAAAAGCAAAAAGAAGATTAGAACCATCAACAGGGAAAGTCGGCTCCAAGCCAGCATTGAAGAGAGCCAACTCCGAAGTAAGAAGTGTCCAGCCTACACCTATCAAGGACTAACATAGCAAGTGTAATGTTAGAATTTTGCTTCGAGGCCAACTTCACATCATCCCACTTAAATTTTCCCTAAAGTCGGTTGAACACTTTTTCGGACGAATCCACTAAGTATACACCATTGGATGACTGCCAAACCCCTTCTACCCAAAACCATCTTTTCCTCTAATGCTTATTAGAGGTTGGGGTCCCCATAATCAAGTCAATATATTTCCTGTGACTGAAATAAAAGACCCTATAGTTCTTGTTGGCACAACCAATGGCAAGATGACTCTTCATAGTATAAATATATCTCAACTCAGATATCGAAGGCTCACCCAAATTAAGTTTGTGATTGAGAACATACCAAGGCTAATAAGAATCGATAAACGTTGGGGGTTCAACTAAACCGGAGCCACATGTAAAGAATGAAGAATCCGCCAAAAGAAAGGATGAATGGGAAAACGAAGATCGGCATCAATAGCCTCTAGATAGATAGCAACCTCACCCCATGAACATGGTGAGGTCTATCATCTGCAGTGGGAACTCTCAACTTCACAGTTTTAGGAATGTGATACTTAGCCCTTAAGTCTACCAAGTTCTTCTCAGTCATGCAAGAAAGAAATTAATCAGAATGAGTAAGCGACTCCTCAAGAGGTCCAAAACTAACCTTCTTCTTAGAGTAACCAACCGCGGTCTTTTAAGCTAACTTAAGGACTTTCTTCAAGGTTATTTGGCCCAGACTCATATACCTCTCCTGCACCTCTTGTTCGGTCACATTTCACCCAAGACGTACTGTGAGTGTAGGACCCCGCGGTCCCCCATCCCGTTGCACATCTGATCTAGCCACCATGATCCGTGCCATCCTCTCTTGAGTCTTAAGCATATCCTTGATGCCATCACTTTGGAGTGACGATAAGGATCAAAAGGAGTCGCAACACTATCAAGACTGAAAATAAAATTTGGATTTCCTTCATCTGCCAAGTCTCCCAACTTGGCATTAGGCCTGCCAAGCTCGACCTCGGCCTTGGACAGCTCGGTCGTAAAGGCCTCAAGCTCAGACACCATCCACCTCGCGCCCCACAAAGACGATGCGGACCTTGCACCCCACGACATTGACCACCCAGCCCACAGATCACCTGCCTGCGGCACAAGCCACCCAGCACGTGATCCACCCGCCTACAACGCGTGCTGCCTAGGACGCAGGCTCCTTGCCTGCGACACATGACGCCTGACTGTCCAGGCTCCAAACCCCCGAACCAGCTCGGTACCCTGCTCAGAAGAGCCAGCCGATGGACCGAGTAGGTGCTGCTGCCACCCCAGCTGGACTAGCAACCTCTAAAATAGCCCCAATTCCCCTTCTATTTTCAATCCCAGCATTATCTAAAGATGATTCCAAACCATGGCTTGAAGACCCAATGCCAATACTCCTTAAATCTTCCCTACTCCTCTTGATTACTTCAATCACATCATCAATTTCATCTTCCTTAAACTCTCTCATCTCACCCCCAATTTAAACTTGAGAAGCCCTAATTTCCCTCTTTTTTCTCTTATGAGGAAGATCAATCATCTTCCCTTTTCCTTTGTTTTAAAAAGAGCCCACCAAAGTAAAAGTACTACTCTCACCACTGGAATCACTCTCATCAAGGATCACCATCCTCTCAAAAAAATCAATTGCAAAAAAAATAAATAAATAAGAGAAGGGAAGTTAAGAATCCTAACCTTGAGGAAGACACTTTCTCTCTCTAGAAAATCCACTTCAAGCTTCAAATGTGACATTTCTTCTCCTATCCACATTCCACTCCAAATAAACACATGTGGGCCCATTTATACAAAATAACCCTCTCAACCAAAATTAAGCCCATTTGAATTACAAAATTGAATTTTTTTAAATTCAAAATTCCAAAAAATTCTCAAAAAGCACCAAATCAATCATGATGATTGAACGAAAGACCCGGGCTAATGTCGAAACAGCTCGGCCATGGACTTGGGAATATATATAATAAAAATAAAAAATAAAAAATAAAAAATAAAAATTGTTTTACCATGCTCACAAATTAGTTTTCAAGTCAATAAATTAACTTGAAAACTAGGGACATTTGTTGGAGAATATTTCCAACGGAAAAGATCAAAACTGATTGTAAAAAAAAAAAAAAAAAAAATCGGGTCCCCAATACCCAAAGTCCGATCCGACGTCACGTTTGACAGCAAACTATAACGATCAGAAAAGTCTGAAAGACAAATGAATACATCATAGCCAAACCTGACGATTGGCCAAGCCCGAAACTCCCGGTCGAGTCAGGCAAAGCCTAACCAAGCCTAAAACAAGCCGAGCAAGCCCCAGGCCGAGATCAAGGCCTGGACGAGCTACAAGGCTTGGCTGAGAAAGGCACCTGGCTGAGCTCAAGGCACAAGGCCGAGCTCAAAGCACAAGGCCATGCAAGGCACCTGGCCAAGCTGCCCACCTTGGCCGAGCAAAGCACCCAAGCCGAGCTCATAGCCTGCCTGCACACAACCTGCTGAGGCCTGCTGAGCCACACATCAACCAGCTGCTCGCCCAGGGCCAAGCTCTAGGCCATGGCTGAGCTCGAGGCCACGACTGAGCTCAAGGTCATGGTTGAGCTGCTTGGTCCGGTCGAGCTCTAAGCTGACTAACTCGATTGCAAGTAGCATGATGCTCAATGGGTCGCAACACATTCAACCGAGACATCTCTGGAATTCTCACACCCACAAACCCATGATGTGCCAACCACCAACTGCCTGTTCACAACGAACATAGTGGGCATCCCCACTTTCTGAGGACGTGGACCATGAACTCACTTAGTGGCCTAACCTCCTATCTGTAGCATCACCTATAAATACCTTCACATTTCAATTCAAAAGGTAACGAATTCTAGACTCAAGACTGAAACTATGCCGGATTGCCAACTCAACTTCGACCAGCTTAATCATTGGAGGGTAGTCGGGGAATCAGTCCTCGACCTTTGACGACATGTTTTATTTTGCAAAAATAAAACAACGTTTCTTATTTCCCAAGATAAAGGTGTCTTACGTCATTTTCCAGTCATTAAAACCACTCATCACAAGCACAACTCAGTGACTGATGGTTGATCTGATTTTTAGCATCAACATAAAGATAGAAATGACTTTTCACTGGAAAAAATTCTACACATGTAATGGCTTAAAAAGTGGAGGCAGTGGGTGAAATTTCTTCAACAAATGGGTTGTTTATTGATGCCTTGATCGAACGAATGAACCCTCATCACTGGAGTCTTATTTTATTATTATTTCGAAAGGGTCCTCAACCCTCATTGTAGTTTTTATTTTTATTTTTAATGAAACCACTAAAATTTCATTGATTTCAAATGCAAATAATATCCATTACAACTTCGAAATACTTAGCAATAAGTAAAAGCAAATATAAGATGAGTCAAACAAAAGGAAAACCACAAATATGATGTTTAGAGTGTAGAAAATCCATAGGCCGAAAAACCCCTAAAGTGAGATCCCCACTAAACCTCGATTACGGAGATCTTGAGTTTCCTGCAAATAAATTATTTTGTAAATTTATAAATTATTTTTGTAATTTTTTGAAGACAAATAACATAGAGCCACGAATCTAAAATCACTGGAGTGTTTACTCTACCTAAATGCAGAAACCTCTAATGGTGTAAAACACATATACATTAAAGCGAAATAAACAAAGAAATATAAACTTAAATGTGAAAGAAAAAAAAAATAGAGATAAGAATTTATCATCGTCGTCACCTCTATCCACATGTGAGTCCCATGCACCATCAATCATTGCATGTACATCGCCCAATCATGCACCACCCTGAAAATGGCAAAATCACCCAATATCATTGTCACTAGAGAAGAGACTTGTCGTTCTCGCTGGGTAGAAGGACTGACTTTGCCAGACCTCGATTTGGTGCATATTACTGTTTACTATTAATTCATTACTAAACTCCTTCATGTTACTGTTTATTCATTACTAAACATTATCATGTTACTATTTACTTGCATTACCATTAAAAATTGCCTCATACTTTAAGAGGCACTTTTATGAACAAAACGCCAGTAAACAGTAGTATGAGGGAGTTTAGTAATGAATAAACAGTAACATAAAGGGGTTTAGTGATAAAAAAAAAATTTAATAAGAAGGCAAAGTGCTAATCCGAATAACGAAATAAGGCATTTGCGCCAATTAGTCTATTATATTATAGCAAATATTTTGACATAGTACAATTTAGTGTTACAAGTTATGTAATAAACCAAATTGACCATGTGATACATTTTAAAACATTATTGTCGATTCATAAAAAAGAATAAGAGTTGTATAAAATAAATAAATAAAGTATACTGTAATAATTTATATTGTATTGTATTATATTAAAATTTAATATATAAAAATTTGATATAATATAAATTATTACAATATAACAAACCAGATAAATAAAAGTAAAAGAGTTGGTTTCTGTCAACCTCAAAAATAGATAACGAAAGTTATGATATTTTTTTCATTTGTTCTTTTTTGGAAAAATAATGTTGATATTTCTAACAGCTGTTGTGCTTATTTTGGGAGAATTTTTCTTGTTTGGGGGTATGGGAAAGTCCATGCTTTTTCTTTTATTCTTAGACTTTGTCATAAAAAGTTCTTAAACTAATTCAATTTTCTTCTTAGGATGTTTTGTTAGTCCTCTGAGTGAATGATGTTACCAAGGACCAACTGAGAATCTAAGTGCAGAGTTTAGAGATTATTTATTCCAATTTTTAAAAATTGAATACCAAAAAGCTATTTGATTGGGTTTAATTGTGAGTCCCTACCTAAGTCACCTATCAAAATTTAATTGATACAAACTAACCTCGTTACCTAAAAACAGAGCAATCCAAGTAATGATTTTAGACCATTTATGCCAATTTTAAAAATATTAGACCAAAATATAAAAAATCAAATAGTTTAAGGAAGTATTTGCAAGAGCTTTTATTTTCTCAAGCAAATTTCACACGCTACCTTCACTTTTTAAGCCATTACAAAATCATTTTTATCCTTAACTTAACATATGTCGTAAAATACAGTTTTATTGAAATGTAAGAATATTTTTCGGCATCCAGTTCCTCAAATGTAAGACCCTTCAAATGGGAGGTAGTTTTGTAAATCTCCCTCTTTATTCTTGCTTTTGCTTGAAATCCATGTGTGGGGTTTCGTGGGCCGGCCTATATTTTTTTAGGGGGAACTACAGGAATGCCCCTAAATTGAGGCATCAAAACATTTATACCCTTATTTTACATCCATTACAAATGTGCCACTTTTTTTTACTTATTTTACCCTTCTATAAAATGATAAATTACAAAGAAATTTAGAGATTGAGATAGATGGCCCTGAATATAGAGCGATAAAAATGTATTTTATACAAAAAAAAGGGGTATAGATGTAATAATTTTTAAAGGAGTGTGCAAATGTAATGGGTTAAAGAAAAGGGGGGTATAGGGTGTAATTTCCTCTATTTTTTAAGGGTGTTTAGGTGGCTATCCTATCATAAGGGTCGTCGTTGATTTTAAGCAGTTTTGTAGTGGTCGTATAAAAAAAAAAAAAAAAAAACCAAATTAACATTTTTCTACTTAAAATAAATAATCTTACTTAAAATTCAACTAAATTCAATTAAATTTTAACCACGGTTTATTAAAATTCAACCATTGTGTATTAAACTCAATTGTTATATGTTAAACTTAATTATTATGTGTTAAAACTAAACTAATATATTTTGAGGAATATATTTGTACATTTAAATAAATAAACTGTTATTTTTAGTTACTACGCGGCTTATTGTTGTTTATCATGGGAGAACTACATGAATGCCCCTAAAATGAGGCATTAAAACATTTATACCCCAGCTTTAAATCCATTACAATTGTGCAACTTTTTTTTATCTATTTTATCCCTCTATAAAATGACAAATTACAAAGAAACTAAAATAGATGACCTGAATATAAAGGGATAAAAATTATTTTACACAGAAAAAAAAAAAAAAGAAGAAGAAGAGAGAGGTCCAAATAGAATGATTTTAAAACGGATGTGCAAAAGTAATAGATTAGGAAAAAGGGGGTATAGGATGTAATTTCCTTGTTTTTTGGTTACCAATGACCAGGCCCAAGAAGTGCTATTGAGCCTAATTTCTCTATTTTCGTTCTTTCTTGGGCTGGGCTAATGAGATAAAAGTTCAAGATTGTTGGTTGGTGATTCTTTGTTTTCTGAAAATCAAAGGGAAATTTGCATGACTGCCTCCTATTTGAAGGGTCTTACATTTATAGAACTTTTTTCTAGTGAAAATTCATTTCGTCACCTAAGATATGTAATAAGAATACAGTTTTATTAATTCAAAGATAGAAATGACTTTTCACTGAAAAAAATTCTACACATGTAATGGCTTAAAAAGTGGAGGCAGTGGGTGAAATTTCTTCAACAAATGGGTTTGTTTATTGATGCCTTGACCCTCATCACTGGAGTCTTATTTTAATAAAAAGGCAAACCACGAGTTACATGTTGTTTAGAGTGCAGAAAATCCCTAGGCCGAAAAAAGCCCTTAAAGTGAGATCCCACTAAATCTCGATGATGGAGATCTTGATTTTCCTGCATATAGATTATTTTTGTAAAATTTCCGAAGACAGATAACACAGAGTCACGAATCTAAAATCACTAGAGTATTTATTCTACGTAAGACTATCTCTAATTATAAATATTAATTTGGTGTAACTTTCACACTAAATTATTATTGCATTTTTAACTCATTATACTAAATATTACACCAAAAAGAATTCTCATTCTTTCTCTTTCTATTAATTCTCAACAATTAATTTATTTCATTAATTATTTTTGTATATACTAATTAAATATGAAAAATAATATATTTTATTAATTAACTAATAATAGTAAATTATAATATTATACTAATTAAATAAAATTGAACATTTATTAAATTAAGTAAATCTTACATTTAATATAAAAAACATTACATCTAATATAAAATGCCACAAAAAATATAAAAACAACAACACAAAAGAAAAATGACATATTGATAGTAATTTAATTTTCTGAATTAGTATTTATGTTCATTTGATTATCATTATAAACATTAATATAAATAATAATCAAATTAACATAAATACAAATTAAAAAAGAATTAAATAACAAAAATAAGATATAAATGTTATAAAAATTAATTTAAATGCTAAAATGTAAGGTTTATTTTGAAAAAGTAAAGAAAAATGTCTAAAACGAAAAGTGAAAAAATTCCACACCAATTTGGTGTGGATGAATAGTGCCACACCCATACCATTTTGGTGTGGGATTTAGTGTGTGGTTTGAGAGGATTTTTACACCAAAATAGTGTTCCCATTGAAGATGCCCTAAATACAGAAACCTATAATGGAGTAAAACGCATATAAATTAAAGCGAAATAAACAAAGAAATATAAACTTAAATGTGAAAAAAAAAAAATTAGGATCTACCATCATCGTTGCCTCTATCCACATATGAGTCCCATACACCATCAATCATTGCATGCACATTGCCCAATCATGCACCACCCTGAAAGGGCAAAATCACCCAATATTATTGTCACTAGAGAAGAGACGCATCGTTGTCGCCAGGTAGAAGGACTGACTTTGCCGGACCTTAATTTGTTGTCTTTGACTTACGAACCTCAAAAAATTTAGGAAAAAATTAATAGATAACACTAATATATGTTTAGGGGAACAATAATATTTTCTTTAAAAAAATACATAGTTTTTTCAAATATTTTTTAAAACCCAAGATTGATTATTTGTGTTTTTTCTTCTAAAGAGTTAAAATGTTGTTATCCTTTTTAAAAAAAATATTTAACTTAATTTTTATAGGATCAAATATGATTGGACAATTTGATTCTATGGATTAAAAGGATTTAGGTGGATAACATCCTATAAGGTTGAGTATTAGTTTTTGACAGTTTTATAGTAGTTGTAAAAAAATAATACTTTTATACATAAAGTATTTTTAATCAAAATTTAACTAAAATTCAATCAAAACTTAACTATTTTATGTTCTAACTCATTAGGTTTGAAAAAATATATACTCAAATATTATGTGTTAGAACTAAACTAATATATTTCAAAAAATATATTTATACATTTACTATTAAAAACTGTAATTTTTGGCCAAAATTCTATGACCAAGCACAAAAGTGTCATTAAGTTTAATTTCCTCGTTATAGAAAAACTATACTAAAAGGCCTTCTTTTCCCAAATAATGTCGGTTAGGATATTCGAGTCATGTTGTTAATTCATTTAAATTTAAGGGTTCTTATATGTTTAGTATCCTACAATTTGTATTTATCTCATAAAGTACCATTATTTTTCAATAATCCCAAAAAGTACCATCGAAGTTGAATTTCCAGTTATTTAATACCCTAGATAAAACTTAAGATGACTTCTTGATTGTGAATTATTTGAAATGCCATTTTGTTCAATTTAATTTTTTAGAAAATTTTAAAGTAGTTTTTTTTTTTTTTGAATTACAATTTATGTGCTATAAACCCAACAAAAAAATAAAATAAATATTGTTTGGGAGCAAAGATACCTTAAAACATTATATATCTAGAATAGGAGTAAAGGCAAATCAGCCATTTTTGAAAATTCAATCAAACTAAGTTTAACCCAACTATATGGGCAAAAATCCGTATTGATCTCTTTACTAAGTAAAAGGTCAATTGGCTTTGAGTCACATCATTTTTCCGATGGGTTCAATGTGATGGCCCACCTACATGGGTTCAACGTCGCAGCCCGCTCACAGCGGCTCTATGTCGCAACCCAACAATTGTGGGCTCTACAATACGACCCACCGAGTCCGTCTCTACACCATGGTCCCTCCGACTATAAGCCATGACTCAGGTCACTATTAGCTCGATCCATGGACCACCTGGCTCAGGCCATGATCCAACCTCATGGCACCATTGCAAGCTCATCTCATGGGCTCACCATGTAAGGTGGCTCATTCCATAGGTATGATACTCTGAAAATTTACGTCATTAGCTATGTTAATTTAAACAGTTATTTAAGGAAATGACTTTAGAGCTGTATTGATGTTTCAAAATTCGTAAATAATTACAAATATAATTATGGTAACAATCTCATGTAAAATGGCATATCATAGATCTCTAGCTTTGTGACTGTTAAATAAAGAATAAATGTAATCAAAGTATCGTATCGAAAGTTTAGAAAGGAAATTACTGAAATGATATTTGGCTTAAATGTGTGAATATTTATAAAGGCCAAATTATGTGTCTAAATGTTAAATAAATTAATTAGACACCGCGAGATTTAATTGAATGAGAATTGATATTGAATGACAGAAATAAAATGAGGATTGATAAAATTAAATTAATTAATTAAATTGTTTTGATTTAAAAACAATTTCAAGAATATTTGTAAGGATCAATTTTATAAATAATTTAATTAAAATAAATTAAATTAATTGATGTTTCTTTAGAATGATTAAATGAAAGTTGTGCTAAAAATAAAATTTGGTTTGGTCCCCAACTTTAAATAATAGACCAAAGAATAAATGGAAAAAGACTAAAGATAAATAACAAGAAAGTAGGGACTATTTTGCAATAACAAGAATGTGCATATATATATATATACACATTGTTTTGCAACCCCCAATAACCCACATTGACTTATTGTGTCAGTTAAGGCTATTTAATAGCCTAAGAAAGTATTGGAAATAGGATAAGAGTGGTAGACACTAGAAGAAACATGCATTTTCTTCTTTTTCCCACCTTGGCCGAGAGGCACCCACAAAGGAGAACACAAGGTGTTCTTTATTTTTCAAGCTCACCACCTTGATATTTTGAACTCTAAATTAAGCTCAAATAAAGATAATACTCTTTGATTAAACTCTTGATGGAATTCTTAGAGTTGCATGTAAAAAGATATTGATTTTGTTTAAGTTGAAAGTACTAAGTTCTTGAACTCGGTTTTAGGACAGTTTCTGGACTAAATTGTTTTGATTGAGTATTGGACCTACAGACTCTGATTTCAATGTTTATTAGCTTTTTAGAAATCTCTATATGTCTACTTACTTGTGACGAAATTTCAGATTTATTCATTGTCTGGATTGAGAGTTGTAGGA
The DNA here is from genome assembly GCA_010015005.3 of Ulmus americana. NCBI lineage: Eukaryota > Viridiplantae > Streptophyta > Magnoliopsida > Rosales > Ulmaceae > Ulmus > Ulmus americana. The sequence continues at coordinate 266 of WUAT03274923.1, read as the reverse complement.
CTTGAAAGAGGAAGTGTTCACAGGAAACTTAATTTTGAGTAAGGATTTTGTTAAAATGATTTCAAGGTTTAAAAGTCCCTAAATTGGGAAATTTATTTTACAAGAAAACACTTATAATTTCCATTGATGTACCAAAATTTATTTTGGTCCATATTGGAGAGGTTTTGAAGGATTTAAATACAAAGAATGATGAAATTTTCTTAAGGGGCTAGACCAAAAACGCTATTTTGGTCCCCTCTATTTTAGCTTGTTTAATTATGATGGAA
>WUAT03274922.1:0-18106 GCA_010015005.3 Ulmus americana | reverse complement strand
AAAAAAGGAAAGAAAAAAAAAACAAAAACAAAAAAGAAAAAGAAAAAAAAAAAAAAAAAAAAAAAAGAAAAAGAAAAGGAAAGAGAAAAAAGAAAATAAAAACAAAATAAAATAAAAACAAAAAAGAAAACGAAAACGAAAAAAATTAAATTAAATTAAAAAGAAAAAAGAAAATAAAAAGAAAATAAAATAAAAAGAAAAGAAAAAAGAAAAAAAGTAAAAGTAAAGCGTAATCTTGTCATTTTAATGTTAAAAAATGATTCCAGGGTACTATAAAAAAATAAAAATTATCGGAAAGAAAAAGTAGTTAGAGGAAAGTGAAAAGATGTGGCAGTGTTTGCAACTGAAGGTCAACCAATACCTTTTGGTTAGGCTACAGCGAACCCTGAAGCATGACAAATGTGATCTCATCCACTACTTTGGCTTAAGCGTTGGTTTGGTCCAATGACACGTGCACCTCAATTATGTAGGTAATACAAATTAAAAATTAAACAATAATTGTATTTTTTTTTAGACGTAATTAACCTCCTTGTTTATTTATTTATTTTCTTATTTTACATAAGTAGACTCGTTTGATGTCCTTAACCCCTACCGAAAAGGCAATTTACCAATAGAGAAAATAGATCACATCTTGTGAAAAATAAAAGATTATCATAATCTATTCCATTTTATATATATATATATATATATATATATATATATTATTAGGAACGATCACTAATTGCTTCCAAAATTTTTAACCAGACCATTATTTTATGGCATTGCACTAACATGGTTACTTTAAGTAGTCTTGAATTTTCGCACCTTACTGGACATATTAATTTGTGTCATTTGTATTATCGTGTCAAATTCTAATTCGAAATCAAGTTATCCATCAAAATAAACTCAAACAAACAGTTGCACCTAATTAGTAACATTTAATGGCATATTTTAGGTGCTGTTTGGTTTGCGATTCTATAATATTTTGAATAGAGTATTCTAAACAGAATTTTTGTTTGATTCAGCAGTGTGAATAGAGTATTCTAAACAAAAATTTTGTTTAGTTCAGTATTTTATAGAGTAAACAAAGTATTATTCTAAATAAAAATTTTATTTGATTCAGCAGTTTGAACAAAATAATTACAAACCAAATAATTTTTTATTAAGATAAAAGCATGCCAAAATAATCGCAAACCAAACAATTTTTTATTAAGATAAAACCATGCCATCGTTATCAATAAAATGACAAAAAGTTTATTAAAAAAAAAACTATAAATTGACAAAAATTTGTTTTTTTAAAAATAGAAGAAATTAATTATGATAAGATATATATATATATATATATATATATAACAAGATATATATGCAATTAATTTAATAATGACAATTCTTATACTCAATACAATATTAAATATAAACTAAAATTGCTTTTAAAATAAAAAATAAATTACCAGTAAATCTTATTTTTAAATGTAAGATAATTTTCTTTCCAAAAGTTAAATGTAAGATTATATATATATATATATAAAATACTGATAATATTTAGAGAAAATTAAATTACCTTAAGGTACTTTGAGATGATTATATTTTAAAAAATATTAAAATTATCTTTAATTTTTAAATTCCTCTATCCTTTACCACTTATATGTTGTACGACCTGCACAACTCCACGACCCACCCCCTCCTATGACCTGCACAACTCCGCGACCCACCCTCACCGACAACCTGCAGAACTCCACTACCTACGACGTTGCAAATCTCTCTCCAAATTGTTTTGGATAAACCTGTAATTATTGATTGATGGTTTATTTCAAACTAAAAGAAAATAACTATTGGAATGCCACTTTGAATGTCGTTCCACTTGGTTGTTCATGATATTATTTGGACAGTATCATGATTTAACTGAATTAGTATTAGATACATAATTTTAACAAATTATTCAAATAGAGAAAAAAAAATATGATAGAATCAGAGGGAAAAAAACAGATATGTTGACAAAAATCCCTTCAAATCAAATTTGGGTTATTTAGGAATATGCGAGGGCATTAGAGTAATAAAAAATCAAATGGAGCCCATTCCCGTCAACAAAACCACAAAAACTATAAACTAAACTATGTGTGATTCATGTAACTCGCCGCCCACAGAAACTCATCAGAGCCAGCCGGCAGCAAATAAACTTCCAAAGTCCAACTCGAACTCCAACTCGCCCAAAGGAGAATCCACCCCGTCAACACCAATGGACTAACACATATAAATATCATCTCTCTCTCCCTCTCCCTCTCCCCTTCGTGATCATCGGTTTCTCCAGATTTTCTCAATCTTCCATGGCTTCAATTTCCGGCATTTGTTCTTCTTCCCCATCTCTCAAACCCAAAAATCCCCTTCTCCGAACCACTTCTTCTTCGCTCCGCCCCAATTCGGTTTCGTTCCCGATTCTTGCCAGGCGGGTGCCTGATCGGAGTTTCGGAATCGGTACGGTTCCGGTGGCGCGGGAGATTTCGGCCGAATTGTCGGGGAACGATCGGGCTCCGAAGAAGGAGAAGAAGGGGCTTGAGAAGGACCCGCAAGCGCTATGGCAGAGGTACGTTGATAGGTTGTATCAGCACAAGGATTTGGGGCTTTTTCTCGATGTGAGTAGAGTAGGGTATAGTGATGAGTTCGTGGAGGAGATGGAGCCTCGATTCCAGGCGGCTTTTCAGGCTATGCAGGAGTTGGAGAAGGGTGCCATTGCTAATCCTGATGAGGGTCGGATGGTTGGGCATTACTGGTTGAGGAACTCTGAACTTGCGCCCACCTCGTTCTTGAAGACTCAGATTGATAGTACTCTCGATGTTCTGTGCAAATTTGCTGATGAAGTCGTCAGCGGTAAGGTTAGTTTTTACTCCGATTGATGATTCTGAGCTCTGTTCTGTTTTGGGTATCTTTGAATTTTTAGGAATGTTAGTGGAAAATCATATGTTTCTCTCATCTTGCTTTTGGTGTGTATCTGTGTATTTGTGTTGAAAGTCTAATTTTGCTTAGTTTTTTGAAATTGCACACTTAGTTCATGTTTTTTTATGTTAATATTGCAGATTAAGACACCCTCTGGGGGTCGTTTTACACAGATACTTTCTGTTGGAATTGGAGGTTCAGCTCTTGGACCACAGTTTGTGGCAGAGGCATTGGCTCCTGATAATCCTCCTCTGAAGGTACAGAAAAGCATGTTCTTGTTTTATTATTACTAAGTATAATGACTTGCTAATGATTTTCCATGAAGAGTAAAGTTTTCCTTTCCCACTCTTCTTTACCATCTTCCTACTTGCATTATCCGAGTCTTGTTTTTTTCCGTGCTTTCATATTATATGCTTTGGAAACTATACAATATAATGCCCTAGTTCTAGATTGGGCAATCATGCCCTTCAAAATACTACTCAATTCTAACCATTTTATTCTTTACAAGTTTTCATTATGGCGTTAATTCCTTTTTTGTTCTGTTGGCAGATAAGATTTATTGACAATACCGATCCAGCAGGAATTGATCATCAGATTGCGCAGCTTGGCCCTGAGTTGGCATCTACACTCGTCATTGTGATTTCAAAGGTTCGCACTTATACTTTCTATGCCCATTCTTTTGGATATACACTCATGCTACTATATAAGCAAATTCAATGGCTGTTGTGTTTTTTTTTAATGACTAAAGCGTCTATTCATACTGTAAATTTTGAAAACAGACTATATTTCAGGCTTAATTGTTGTCTTATCTTCAAGTCTTTTATAAAAAATGTTTGACATAAAACTTTCAATCAAGCAACACCCAAATACCCAGCATAAAGATATTTGTTATATGGTGCAATAGAGAGATTATGTTTAAGAGGGTGCATGTCTTTCTGGTTACACCTACTTTTTCCAAATAACTTTGTTCTAAATTTATGCATGTTGCTAATACTATCAATTTTTAATTTTTAATTTTATCTCAGAGTGGAGGTACTCCAGAAACTCGAAACGGTCTGTTGGAGGTACAAAAGGCCTTTCGCGAAGCTGGGCTGGATTTTTCAAAACAGGTCTAATCTCAGGTTTATCTTTCTGCTTTTGTTTTTCCACAGTTGCACTCTCTTTGGTCCAATATAGAGCTATATTTGTGGAGTAAGATTTACACGCATATTAACTAGCAAAATGTCAATTGATTATAGCGTACTTGTGGAAATGTCTGTACTTTATCATTATCATTTGGACCTATTAAAGCCTCTATGTTTAGCATGATTCTATTCTAGTTGTTGCATTAGAAATTGGAAAAGATGGAATTTTCACTTGCTATTTTTTTTTTAATGCATTTCACTTGCTATTTAGTTAAGGGTTAATGTTCCTCTTATTTATTGATGAAACTCAGAAATATAATGAGATTTGCCTGTAGTCTCAGCCCTCTTTTCTTCTATTTATTGTAAACTTGTTATTGACTGTCACATCTTTTCATATGCAGGGTGTTGCTGTAACACAAGAGAATTCATTATTAGATAACACAGCGAGAATTGAGGGCTGGTTAGCCAGATTTCCTATGTTTGACTGGGTCGGTGGTAGAACATCGGAGATGTCTGCTGTTGGTCTCCTTCCAGCAGCGCTTCAGGTTAGTAACCTTTCTATAGTTTTTTGGTGTCATTATATCCGTACTCTATGACTAATATGTAACCTGTGCTTCAGGGAATTGACATTAGAGAAATGCTTGCTGGAGCAGCATTGATGGATGAGGCAAATAGAACCAAAGTGGTGAGTATCAATACTGAACTCTTACTTTATGAAAATAAGTAAAAATAAAAATAAAAAAATACTTGTTTTATATTTTACGAATAATATTTATTTTCTACAGGAATAATAAATAGGTCTCTTGTATAATTTGAACTACCCTTCCTCCAACTCAATGACAGAGGATATATATATATAGTCTAATCTCTCTAAATTAATATCCCAATAATCAATAACCTAACATTTAATAAAATGTTATGAAACCGACCGCGTTGTGTATGCATAATTTAATATTTCTACTATCTAATAATTAAGACAAAATATATAATAAAAAAATTAATTAGCAGAATCACGTTCTTTAGTGAACTATCTATCTATAGTAGCGTGTTTGTTTTAATCTCGAACTGTATAACTCGGAGTATCTTAAGAGCTACAACATGGATGAGATTTGAAAGGTCAAGAAGAGAAATACATGAGTGAAGGGAACCTAATTTATCTTTGTTAGAATAAGGGGGGTTAGCATTCATATCTTTTTTGACTTCCTCTCCAGGATGGTCTTGTGACGATGCAATTACTAAGAGATCTTCGTTCGGTATTTCTTCATGGGCAATTTGTTACTCTTCCTCTAAATTTTAGAGGGCATTAATAGACTTAGGGTGATGAATTGGAAGTTGATCAATGGCAGTTGCAAGTTCTTGTTTTATTGATGTTCCTCTTGACTCTCTTCGGTTTCTTGATTTTCCTCTTCGAAGAGACCTGTGTGCTTAAAGCAATTGACTTGTGTTGGAAATGCTGTTTGATGTTGCTTTAGCCCATTTCATGACTGTTAATTGATCAACTTTGTAGATGTCTGTTTTTTGTTGTTCATCTATATCAATTGCATATTGGAGTTAGAAATGTCTATGTCGCCTCTTAAATACTGTTATAATACCAGCTCATTTCATGCCAATATAAGACTAAATTAGCATGATGATGACTTTAAACCTAGAAGTAGTGGCATAATTTTTTTTAAGTAGATGTTCTACAAATTAATAACATCCGCTAATTAATAAATTACCGTGTAACAGATATTGTATATATTTATTTTTAATACCTATCTGATCAATATCTTTTTGTTCAGGTTAAAAATAACCCTGCTGCATTGCTTGCTTTGTGCTGGTATTGGGCTTCTGATGGAATAGGGTCCAAGGTATTATAATTACCCATTTGCTTGCTCTAAGATTTGTCATGCTTTGGTTCGATTTCTATATGGTGGTTCTTGTGCTTATGTTTATTAAAGTTTTCTTCTTTTGGGCTTTTCACAGGATATGGTTGTGCTTCCTTACAAGGACAGCCTATTGTTATTCAGTCGATATTTGCAGCAGCTTGTCATGGAATCTCTTGGGAAAGAGTTTGACCTTGATGGTAATCGGGTATGTTACTGGCATGTTTACTGATGTTTGTTTTATAGGTTAATTTTTAAGGCGGAAAACTGATAATTGTAAAGTTTGTTGTTGCACTTGGCATAATAAACGATTTGCTGCAAGATTTTATATGTTCAAACTCAAAACTAGTGGCCCTAAGTTAGTCAGACAATTTTACCTTCTGATCTCTCAGGTAAATCAAGGACTTACTGTCTACGGAAACAAAGGAAGCACAGATCAGCATGCGTGAGTTTTCATTCTCTTTAGCATTACTTTATCTATCTATTGTTGTAAACGATCATTGGCCTGATATAACCACTCTTCTGTGCAGCTACATCCAGCAACTTAGAGAAGGTGTCCACAATTTTTTTGTGACGTTCATCGAAGTACTACGTGATAGGCCCCCAGGTCATGATTGGGAGCTTGAACCAGGAGTTACATGTGGTGACTACCTTTTTGGAATGCTACAGGTAAATTTCCATTACACAGGCCATTTATTCACTCTCTTGGTCGTTTGCCATCTCTTTGATTTCTCTTAAACATGAGCAAATTCTAATTCTTTTACAGGGCACAAGGTCAGCTCTGTATGCTAACAACCGGGAGTCAATTACAGTTACTGTACAGGAAGTAACACCTAGATCTGTGGGTGCTCTCATAGCACTCTATGAGCGAGCAGTGGGAATTTATGCCTCTCTTGTCAACATCAATGCTTACCATCAACCTGGTATAATCTAAATATCTATAAACAATTCCATTATATAAATTCATCTGGAAGTGAAGAATATGTCATTATTGGTTCATCTAATGGCTCTGTGATCATCATTGTTGCATCTCTTGTTTCTCAGGTGTGGAAGCTGGGAAAAAAGCAGCTGGGGAAGTATTAGCTCTTCAGAAGCGGGTTTTGTCTGTACTCAATGAGGCCAGGTACAATGCCTAATTATTAGTAATTCCGATCAGTGCTTTGCTTCTCCTTCTTTTCCATTGTTTGAACATTGGCTCATTTCGACTTAACCATCATCTTCATGTTTCTATCTTTTCAGCTGCAAAGAGCCTGTAGAACCATTGACTCTCGAAGAAGTATCCGAACGATGCCATGCTCCTGAAGATGTAAGTATGCTAAAACCTTTACATCCATTTTAAATAAATCCCAAGAATACAAAACTTTGCTAACTATTTCCTAATTCTTTCAGATCGAAATGATTTACAAGATCATTGCCCACATGGCCGCTAACGACAGAGCACTAATCGCCGAAGGAAGCTGCGGCTCTCCCAGGAGCCTCAAGGTTTTCCTCGGCGAGTGCAATGTGGATGAGTTGTATGCTTAACATCTGATGCGTTTCTATTTAAACGGAAGAGAAAAAAAATGTTCATTTCCTTCATGCTGTGCCAGTATGTATATTTTACTATCTAAACCAAAAGAGACGAAGTTCCCAATAATTTGGTTGTGGATTTTGTTAAATTATGGAAATATAATTCCATTCAAATAACAATTTTGTTTTGATCTATATGTCCCTTCTCCCCTCTCTTTCTAATTCTCTCTCTCAGACAGTTGAAAAATCCAGCTATTTTTTTGGGGTTATTTCCAAGTGGTGTTGCCCATGAGGTTGATCAATGAAGCAGCAACAACAACAACAAACGTTAGTTGTGCATGTTTTTTGTTATGCGTCTACCTCTTGCCCCTATGGTTTTGGTGGGCGGGTGGGAGTCACGTGTGGCCCCCTCATCGCCTTAATGCGTTTTGCTTTGCTTAATGTGCAAGTACCCAAAAAAAACTAAAAAGAGGAAGAAAAAAAAATAAAAAATAAAATAATGAAGCTATATCAACTGAAAAAGACAAATAAAGACGTTCCATATCAAACAAAGAACAAATTCAAAAATTTTCAAACTAAAGTTTGCCATTGGACCATACTTGTGATTTTCTCAAACTATGAACGTGATTGAATGAGTGTTTTATATGACCCCATCTTAATTGTCCTTTTTTGTAATTATCCCACAAAGTACAAACAAAATTATTCTTTAAATGCCCTTATAGCCGTAGATTTTGTACAGCTTAGGTCCAGTTATTCAAAATTCATCAAAAGGGTATTTTGGGTATTTTCCTTGATCGCGATCAACAAAGGAAAAAATAGACCAAGTCGGCGTAGGCACAAGAGCATGGGCAGAATTTTTAGGTGGGACCTACCGAACTCCATGTGAGTGGGCTTCTAGTATAGCGGGAAATTATAGTAGAAGTGTCCCCACTACAACGTTCGACTCGACCAATTTTTTTTCCTTTTTTTAATATTAATTAATCAAACACTTTTAAAGAAATTATTAATTAATAAAGAAAACAAAAGACGGAAGCTCCTGTTTGCCACGTCAACTTCCCGTTACTTTTTTTTGGGCCATTGCTGCTCTTTATTCGCTAACTTACTTTAAGATCTCACATTAATAATCATACGTTAGTAACACCAAAATATTAATTATCTTCTTGCCGTTCGATTCGTCGTCGTTTTTGTTGTTTCTTCTCCAATGCGTCACCGTTTCGTGTGGAAAATATTTTTTGGTAAAATTGGGTTGATTTATTATTGTCGTATTATTGTTAGTTGGGAAATTTGAAAAAGGAGGAATCTACCGAAAAAAAAAAATGTAAATAAAAAGAAAAAAAGGAAAATAAGAAAATTGTACGAGAAACCAAACAAGTGCTCAGATTTGCTGAGAGAGGGAGAGCTTTTGGGTCTCAGTTTCTCAAGCTTTGAAGAGAAGCAAACCCATTTTCTACTTCGTTTTCGTTTCTCTTCTTAAATCTTGCACCCATTACTTGATTCACTTTAAAATCTCTCATTTTTTCTATGATTAAAACTTGGCTTCTATCTTGTTTCTCTGACTTTCGGCATTGCTGTTCTCGAGCTTCTTCTCAGTAGTGAAACCCTGAAGTTTGAAGTTTGGGGTTCGATTCATATGTAAGTTGCATGTTGTTTAGAAAACTTTAGTCTTTTGTCTTTTTTTCTTTCTGGGTTGGATGTGATTTTTGATTTGGGTTCTGGGTTTCTAATTTTGCTCCAGGTGAAGGCCAGAGGTTGGAGAACATGTTCACTGACGGACTTGATCGAAGTGCTCTTCGCTGGGTTAGAGAGGTTTTAGAAATTTGCTTCATATAACTTTTTTTATTCCTTGTTTAATTGAAACATTTTTGAAACGAAAGATAAATCTTGGTTTTTGTTCTGTGACAGAGTGAGGTTCCGCTTTCTAGTTCGAATATGAGGTCTAGAATTGATCCAAGTTCTCACCTCCGACCTCTGCCGCCGCCGTCGAAATTCCGAAGCGGCCTCTTGCCCACCAGTGCCATTCCTGTGTCTAGAACGATTCCGGGTGCTGTTGATGATAGTGGGACTGGTTCTGATAATGACATAACTACTGACTCAGAAGATGGTGGCTATGGAGGAAGATACTCCCACGATTCTTCGCCGCAAGATGAGAGGATTTCCAATGGTGCTGCTGCTCATAGGTATGGGAATAGGACTAAAACGGAATCCCATTATAGTACTGATTATACGTATTCAGATGTGGGTTCTTCAATGGAAACTATTATTGGGAGACAGAAAACTGCGGCGAAGGGGTTAGGTAGGGGAACTGGGAGGTACCCAGTTGGGCGAAATGGTTATACTGAGGATGAGTCTGATGATTCAGCTGCTAGCTCGGAGTTTTCGAGCACACAAGTAGGAGGAAGCATCAATGGCAATGTGTTGCGGAAGAGATTTTCGGAAGGATATGCTTCCAGTGTGCCATCAACCGTTAATATTGAAAGTACTGCGGAGAAGGTTTGTTCTCATTGAAAACCATTTAATTTTTTCCTATTTTAGGCATGTAATTTGGGGAAGTTTATGTCTCTGTCTCATTAATAATCCATTAGAGATTAGAAATTTTGGACTGTTGCTAAAACTACCTACTTTTCAGGGTCGGCATTCAAGAAAGAGGCATGATGGAAAGTTCTCCGATGACGATGATGTTCCTAGTGCACCACCATTTGGCGGTTCTGCCCCGGAAATCAAACAAGAAAGTCCTGCCTCTGGGGTACAGAGTACCCCAAACACAACAAATATGCCTGATTTTAATGCTACTCCTAGCATTAAGCCACAGAACAAAAGTGGAGACAGGTCTGACAATATTGAAAGTTCTATGATTCATTTATTGTGCTTCTTTGTGAATTTTCTGTTGTAGTTGTCCTGGTCAATTGGACTAGTAGTTTGTGAACACATCAAGTTGAGGCATGTTGCAAAATGGTTTTGGATAACATTTTTTTTTTTTAACTTTGCATTTTTGTATACCAATAAACGCGACATGATTTCTGTACACTTGGAGCAAAATTTATCGGTATGCATTTTCTTGTAAACTTGTGCATACCTCTCTTATACTATCTATCTGTTCACAGAACTACTGCTGGTTCAGAAACTGCTATGTCATCAGGTCCAGCTCGACTCCCAACGTTTCATGCAAGGTATCATAAAGTGTAAACCAAGACTATATTTGTAGACCACGGTAATGATGGAACAATTTTTTTTCCCACTATGTATTTTGTTTGATAACCTTGCTTGCTGATTTGTGACAGTGCTCTAGGGCCATGGCATTCCGTTGTTGCATATGATGCATGTGTGCGTCTTTGTCTTCACGCTTGGGCAATGGAATGCATGGAAGCACCTATGTTTTTGGAAAATGAATGCGCGCTGCTACGGGATGCATTTGGGTGAGTTCATTAAATAACTCATTTTGGCCTCTCTCTCTCATTCCTTTATTTCATGGAAACATTATGGATGAAAAAGTAATAACATTCTGGGTTCTGCCATTGTGTGCATAGATGTTAGCTTTAGGAACCAAAAATAAATACTAGCTCTAGTAACTGAAACTTTTAATTGAAAGGGCTTGGTATATATTTATTTTTCCTGTGTGGAACATAGCTTCTTGTTGTCTCATCCCTTTTGCTGTTATTTGTTAAGTTAAAATCTTCTTGGAATTGTAGATTAAAGCAAGTGCTTTTACAATCAGAAGACGAATTGATGGCTAAGCAGACTTCAGAGCTTGCTGGTGACAAGGCTGCTCCAAAACCTAAAAAAATTGTTGGCAAGATGAAGGTGCAAGGTAATATTGCATGCCAGTGCTATGCTCGAACTCCAAGTGTGTGGTTATAGTTTCCTGATTTTTTGTTTTTTTGTGCAGTGCGTAAGGTGAAAATGGCCCTCGACCCACCCACTGGTTGTAGTATTACAACTTATAGACCATCCATGGTTAAAATGGCAACCATCAGACATCACTTATCTAACTTGCAGTCAACACTCTCCTACGGATGGCAAACTCTTCGAAGAGTTCGTGTTGCACCTCGTCTTCCTGCAAATGGTTCTTTCTCACGTCAGAGCTTGGCTTATGTGCACGCTGGCACTCGGTATATCAAACAAGTGTCTGGACTCCTGAAAACTAGTGTAACCACTCTACGTAACAGTTCATCATCGTATGAAGTTGTTCAAGGTATAGAAATTCTGGTAAATTAGAAAATGACCCATCTTCTTCTATTCATAGAAATTCTTATGTGTTTTGCTATGTCATTTTAAATAATATAATGTGCTAAATTATTCAATAAAAACACAGCTTGCTATAGTACCTTGGCCTTTTATGCAAACCATACTGGTAAATGGTTCTAACTTGACACTGTTAGGGTTAATATGCTCTCTCTTGGCACCATAATCTATTTCTAGTTACATAATTGATTTGAAACTGTGTTTGGATGAAAGAATTGTATCCTGATCATCTAGGGATTATACATTCGTGCCCAACTTCGAATCTGATTATGATTTTTATTGTTATAATAATGATGATAATCTTTATGGTTTGGAACTTGTAGTGGCCTCATTCATCTATTGTTTCCATTATTGCAATGTTCTGATCTATATTACCATTTAGATTGTTACATGAACTTTTGGTTAAATCATTCTTTTTATATTTCACGTGAGTTACTTAATGATTTATCTCCTTTGGTTTGAATGTCACTAGAGACGTACTCTTGTCTATTAAAGCTGAAAAGTTCAACTGAAGAAGATGCTATCAAAATGCAACCTGGTTCTGGTGAAACTCATGTCTTGTACGTTCTTGTGTCTCATTTATTCTTATGTTTTTGAATCTTTTCCGGAAATGTACTGACTACTCTACAGCTTTCCAGATAGCTTGGGTGACGATCTAATTATCGAAATCCAAGATTCCAAAGGAAAGCATTTTGGTCGTGTGCTTGTTCAAGTGGCAACCATTTCTGATGATCCAGTAAGTAATATTTCATTGATCCTGAGTATCTATGAGTAGGTTTATTGCGATTATGATGACGAAGGCTAGTCTATATGAAAATACAGGGTGACAAGTTACGCTGGTGGTCTATTTATAGTGAACCTGAGCATGAGTTTGTGGGCAAGCTACAACTGTATATAGCATATTCAACGAGCTCGGAGGATAATAGTCATCCGAAAGTAAGTCATAGTCTTTTTTTTTTTTTCCCCTCTTTCTCCAATCATGTGCAATTGGCCATTGTCATTAACACTTAGATACCTATCCACATATTAAAATAAAAGATACACAATGCAATAAAAAGGTATAAATTATAGAGTTCCTTTCCTTCACTTAGATTTATGTTGAAGAATGATTGTCAATTGCTTTGGATTCAGGAAAATGATTTCTTCTTTTTTTATTTTTTTATTTTTAATTATTATTATATTATGACTGACAAGGTTGTTCACTTGTTCTATGATTTTATTAGTTATATTTATTCTTTTCTATGTTTCAGTGCGGCTCTGTTGCGGAGACAGTGGCATATGACATAGTGCTAGAAGTTGCTATGAAAATTCAAAATTTTCAGCAAAGGAATCTATCGTTGCATGGATCATGGAAATGGCTTTTGACAGAGTTTGCATCATACTATGGCGTTTCTGATATATACACCAAGCTTAGGTAATGTGACGGAGTTGGATGAAACGATGAAAATATTATTTTAGACTACTACATTTATGTCCATAAATTTTACATAGTAAACGTTTTAATGTTCACTGGCAGATACCTTTCTTATGTAATGGATGTTTCTACACCAACTGCCGATTGCCTCACTTTGGTGCATGAGTTGCTAATGCCTGTTCTTATGAAAGGCCATAGCAAGGGTACATTGAGTCATCAAGAGGTATCAACATAGCTTTTTGAATTCTAATAACTGTTACTTAATTTTGATACCAAAATGATGGGTACCTGGACAATATCACACACTATAACACTATCAATATCAGAAAATACCAGAACAGAAGGAGAATTGGCAGATTTGTATTATTTCCTTGGCAAAGATTGCCTAGCAGCATAAAGAAAACAACAAGATAAACCCTGAGTTTCGAGGACTCAGAAACCTCCCATTACAAAGTAATTCCCAAAACAATCGATGCCCTATTCTTCCTCACCCCAGCCCTTATAACCAACTCCTACCCCACTTCATCCAGCTCAGCACTATTCACACTTTCCTTCCCTCCCTTAGCCAGCTCAGCCATGCCCACAATACCCTTCTTACCCCTCCTAACATATACTTGAGTAATTGGGGGTCTATCATTGTATAACGTGAAAAACTGCTGATTGTTTTGCAGAACCGAATCTTAGGAGAAACGAAGGATCAAATTGAACAGATACTTGCTCTAGTTTTTGAGAACTATAAGTCGTTGGATGAATCATCACTCTCGGGTATTATGGAGGTTTTCAGACCTCCATGTGGGTTAGCAGCACCTGCACTGGAACCTGCTGTTAAACTTTTTAATCTCCTTCATGACGTCCTTTCTCCTGAGGCTCAAAATTCATTATGCCACCACTTCCAGGTTTAACTTCTTTTGTTACTTTAAGGTTGATTTATTTAACTTTATAAACGTTTTTCTAAGTGGAATGGCTTGCTAGGTTGCTGCAAGAAAGAGGTCAAGGAGGCATTTGACTGAGACAGATGAATACATTTCCAACAATAGTGATGGGACTTTTATGGATTCCATGATAATGTCTACTGCTTATCAAAAGATGAAGTCTTTGTGCAATAACATTAGAAATGAAGTCCTTACCGATATTGAGATTCATAATCAACATATACTCCCAAGGTATTTTTCTTCGTTAAACCATTGTGGGTGTTCATAAATCCAATCCAGAATCTCATAGTTGGTATGAAATGCAATGTTTTTCCGTGGTGTTCTTTTTATTGAACCATGGTTAGGAGAAGAATTCCCAAAGATAAGTGTACTGACATATTATGTACCATGGTGCTTCTGTGCATAATACTGTTTAGTTGTTTTGCTTGTCTGTTTGATTTCTGACAATACTTTATATTTTGGTGTTGATTTTTTTTTCCTTGACAGTTTCATAGACCTTCCAAATCTTTCTTCATCCATATACAGCACCGATCTTTGCAGTAGATTGCGTGCCTTCCTCATAGCTTGCCCCCCAACAGGCCCTTCATCTCCTGTAGCAGATCTTGTTATTGCGACAGCAGATTTTCAGAGGGACCTTGCAAACTGGAACATAAGGTAATAATTACTCTTGTTGTAGACTAGTATTTTCTATATTGAGCATGGTTCCAACACGTTTTATGTTCCTCAGTCCTATCAAAGGTGGCGTGGATGCAAAAGAATTGTTCCATCTATACATCATGGTGTGGATTCAGGATAAGCGCCTTTCTTTGCTCGAATCGTGCAAGTTAGACAAGGTACATATGATAAAGTCTGTATTTACTTGCTTACTCCTTAGCATGAGGGATCTTTATAATTTGATCCTTTTCTTGTCTTTTGTGGGCTGATGTGGAAGAATGCAGGAAGTTGCCAAATAATCTGATTCAATTTTTGTTGTCTTTCCTTTTGCAAAAGTGCTATCTAAAAGTTTTGTACTGGCAGGTTAAATGGTCAGGAGTTAGAACACAACATTCTACAACTCCTTTTGTTGATGATATGTACAATAGACTGGAGAAAACATTGAGTGATTATGAGATCATCATTTGCCGATGGCCAGAATACACCTTTGTTCTAGAGCAAGTATGTCATTATGGGTTCATCTCTCAATCTTTTTCTTATCCTCTTTACTTCTTTATCATCATTACCATGATCTCTTGTGGTTTTTATGGAGAACACTTCTAATATAACAGTAATACCGTTCATACACGTATATAATATTTAAATAAAACCTTACATATTATCATAATATTTCAAGCAGGCTCATTAATTGTCCACCATGAATATGAATTATGACAAATTTTCCAAAGGACACAATTAGGACCTTGAGCCTTGCTCAAGTAGTAGCCAACATCTCCCCAACACATTGCTTGATTCTGGACTTTGGCGTTTGGCTCATTCATTCCTCCCTTATTCAATTAAATATCAGATGTCCGAGCCTATGAGGTGGCTAGAGAATGTCTTGTCATCTTACTGTTATTATTACTTTTATTGTTAACACTAATTTGGTTATCTTTCAAAATTCAAAAGTATGTGCCTAGTCTAATCGATGTATTTTTAACTGTCTTCCCACAAAAGGCTGTTGCTGATGTTGAGAAGGCAATAGTGGAAGCTTTGGAGAAGCAGTATGCAGATGTATTAGGACCTCTGAAGGAAAATTTGGCACCTAAGAAATTCGGTCTGAAATATGTACAGAAGCTTACAAAAAGATCTTTATGCGCCTACACAGTCCCTGACGAGGTTTGTTGTAACTTCTCAGACTTTTATGGTTTCTCTAAGATATGCATCTTGTTTGGGGGTTTGAAAATTGTTGCATTTCAGCTGGGAATTCTATTGAATTCTATGAAGAGGATGCTTGATGTTCTGCGACCTCGGATAGAAGCTCAGTTCAAATCATGGGGTGCCTGCATCCCTGATGGTGGAAATGCCAATCCTGGAGAGCGTCTGAGCGAAGTTACAGTTATGCTAAGAGCAAAGTTTAGAAACTATTTGCAAGCTGTAGTGGAAAAACTTGCAGAAAATGTGAGTACATTATGTGGCATGTTTCTTATTTATTGTCATTTAGTTATAGCATTCAAGTTGTCTCGTCTCTCTATTTAGAATACTATTTCTTATTACTTATGTGTCCTTAATTTTCTAATTTTTTCCTTTTCAGTCTAAGTTACAAAGTGCAACAAAGCTGAAAAAGATCCTGCAAGATTCAAAGGAAACTGCAGTGGAATCTGATGTTCGAAATAGAATGCAACCTTTGAGAGAGCAACTGACAAGTACTATAAATCACTTCCATACACTGTTTGAAACTCAGGTCTTTGTTGCTATCTGTCGAGGTTATTGGGACCGAATGGGACAGGTAATTTTGGACATCTAAATCTAGACTTCCTGCCTATGATATTATAGAGTTAATATGGACTTCTTCTGTCACAGGACGTCCTGAGCTTCTTAGAAAACAGGAAAGAAAATAGGTCATGGTACAAAGGGTCACGGATCGCTGTTTCTGTAAGTCAAAGCATTTCAAATTTCCCTTTCCAGGTTACGATGATATCGCCATCTTACATAAACTACATTGTGTTGATATGCAGATCCTGGATGACACCTTCGCCTCTCAGATGCAGCAGTTGCTGGGCAATGCACTGCAGGAGAAAGACTTGGAGGCACCAAGGTCGATTATGGAAGTTCGTTCAATACTTTGCAAGGATGTTCCCAATCACAAGGATAGCTCCTATTTCTTTTAAGCTCAACAATGTAAATACAGAGTTGAGAACGAAGAATGTATGATCGATCGAAGAGGGAGCTCAAAGCTCTAGTAAGAGAAGTTTAGAGATGATCCGCCTCGGCTCACTTAAATTTCTCTCCAAGGTCCCTAAAGAAATAATTTTTGGCTCTCAAAATGATCGGTGTATATGCAGTCCTGCTGCTGATTTTGTAGAGGGAGTAAGCAGCTAGCTGCTCCAGAACCACGCTTCTGCTCTACCTAGATGGTCTTTTCTTTCTTTCCATTTTTTACGGCTATTTTAGTAAATAAGTATATCATGAGATGGTGACAAGCTATTCTAATATTTATCTTAATATTTTTTATATGGTGAAAAGTCCAATGTTATTATTATATCGGTTTTACATAGAGTAAGGGAATAAGGTTGCTCATTCCTTCTTGTTAGAAACAAGTTAGAAACAAATAAAACGTCAACGCCAGGTTATTGGTTTCATCTTACGTTCATAATCAAGACCCACACGCCTTCTACTTCCCACCAATCCAAACCTACTGAAGTTGAAAACTGTATATTAAATAGAAACTTTACGTGATCATAAAAAGTGAGTAACCTTTCATGCTGGTTATCTAGATACGCTGTGAAGACGCAAGTATTTTATTTAATAGAAAATTACATCGAGGTACCATTTAGTTACATGAAGTTTCATTTGGTACCTTGAGTTTTGAAAAAAAGCAAAAGAAATCTTTTAGTTTACGTAAATTACGTGTAGGTACCTAGGAATAACCATTTTTTTTCCAAAAATTCTAAAATTACCCTTCAGTTGTTAAATAAAAATGATTATATAAAACCAAAAATTATTTAATAAATAACAAAATCACTTTAAACACTTAAAAACTAACAAAGCCCTAAAATTAACACCTAATCCCCCTTCCTTTGTTCCTCTAAACTTGTATCCCCTACATTAAACCTCCCCTTAATCTGCAATCAAATCACTGCCGGCAAATAGCTCAACCTAAGACCATCTCCGACCAATGCTTTAAAGCGCTATTAATAGCGCAAATGACTGAAAAATCGGCTCTAAGGATGCGCTAAACCAATGCGCTATTTTAACACAATGAACAGGGTTGCGCATTGTTTGGTGCAACTCTGTTCATATATATATATATATATATTTTAACTCTAATATTATTGTTTTTTTTTCTTTTTCTTTTTCATATTTAATTTTTGTTTTGTATTTAAAAGTTTAAGTTTTTTATTTTATTTATTTAAAAGTTTGTTATAATTGTTATTTTATCCTAATTAATACCCTTTAATAAAATTGTTATATCATTAT
>WUAT03274811.1:0-11017 GCA_010015005.3 Ulmus americana | reverse complement strand
CTCATGATCAAATTCCCCACTCCCAATGGGATTAGAGAATTTGGGGGGGGGGGGTGGGTGGTGTTGTCAAGAGAGTGCTATGAACTGGCCACCAAATTCACAACAGAGCATAAAGTTTCCAGATCTACAGGGGTGCGAGCAGAACCACATAAGAGGCCTACCACTCAAGAGTTGAAAGGAAGTGGTCAAGAAGGAAGTGACCAAGAAAGGGACGGAATGCTAGTGGGAATGTTGGAACCAAATTATGGATTCTTAATAGGAGTGATTACCTTGGGAGGACTATATCCAAGGGATAAAACTTTTGAGCAAAGGGGTTCTCCAGTGGAGAAACTTGAGGAAGTGTAGGTTGAGTTGGAAGATCCAGCAAAGAGGGTTAAAATCGGGAAATTGTTGACACCAGAACAGAGGGAGCAACTAGTGTCATTTTTTAAAGCACATAGGGAGGACTTCGCATGGACTCACCAGGATATGCTAGGTATTGACACTTCAATTGTTATGCACAAGTTGAATGTGGATCCCAAGGCTCATCCGGTGAAGCAAAATAGGCGTGCCTTTAATCTTGAAAGGTATGCGTCAATTAATGAAGAAGTAGAAAAAATGAAGTTGTCTGGGGCCATCCGGGAAGTCCACTACCCATAATGGATTGCGAATGTGGTAATGGTCAAGAAGGCAAATGGGAAGTGGTGAGTGTGTACTGATTTCACTAACTTGAACAAGGCATGTCCTAAGGATAGCTTCCCACTCCTTAGGATTGACCAACTCGTGGATGCCACTGCAGGACATCAACTTCTGACCTTCATGGATGCTTATTCTAGGTACAACCAGATCCGAATGTATGAGTCGGACTAGGAGAAGAAAGCTTTCATTACAAATCAGGGCCTCTACTGTGACAACGTTATGCCTTTTGGGTTGAAAAATACGGGAGCCACTTACCAGAGGTTAGTGAATAGGATGTTTGCTAACCTGCTAGGGAAAACTATGGAGGTCTATGTAGACGACATGTTGGTAAAAAGGCTACATGTAGATCAATATGTCAAGCACTTGAAGGAAACCTTTGAGATTTTGAGGAAGTACCAGATAAAGCTAAACCCAAATAAGTGCGCGTTTGGAATGTCATCTGGGAAGTTCTTGGGATTTATGGTACGCAACAGAGGGATTCAGGCAAATCCATAAAGAATTAAGGTAATTTTGAAGATGAGGTCTGTTGGAGCAAATTTTGCCCCAACTTACGAATATCAAACAAAATACCACAAAAGATGAATAAAAGTGAAAAATGGAGGAAATGAAGAAGAAAGAAGACTAAGTTTATACTGGTTCAGCCCCAAAAAGTTGGCCTACATCTACTGAGCCACTGATATTACCTTTTGGAAGTGAATACAAGTGGACTTTTCTATGGTTTTCCCACTTCTCGAGATTTGGAGAAAGGGAAAGTCCTAGAGAGAAGTTGGAGAAAAATATTATTCCTTCTCTTTCTACCTCTATTATGTATGAATAATAATATGCCTATATCTTTTATTATGCTTAATATAAAAAGGAATCCTTTATATTTTTTAGGGTTTTCTACACATTATATAAGACAAAAAAGGTAGTTATTGGTAATTATCATCAAAAGTAACTTTTGCAGTGGTGGCAGGTGTGGCAGTTGTAGTGAGAGACGTGGCCCAATAAGGGCAGAGGTGTTAGTACGGGGCTTAGGCCTGTCAGTGAATCCTTTGTCTTTTTTGTCCACTTACCACTTCGCACCTGACTTGTCATCCACTTCCCCACATCGTGATCTACATCCCCAATCTTCTAGAGTATTCTCTTATTTAATTTCTTAACTTCTTATTCTTGCTATTTTCTCTGCCTCATGTCAAATGGCTATTGGTCCTTCATGGATGAATTTCTCACCCCAACAACTCCCCCCAACTCTTTCGATGGGTCCACCAAGAAAGGAGTTCAGGCTTCAATTTTAAATTCAATTTTCTTATGGGAGCTTTCAAAAACCCCTTTATTTTTTGAATTCCCCAAGACTTGACTTTTTGACTTCTCATTCAAAAAGCCATCTTTTTCTCTCTCCTTTTGCCACATGTTCCATGCCAATTAGGAGAAACTCCCAACATGCAAGCCTTCTTTACTCTTTTTATTTCTCTTTCTTTTGTACTTATTCACTTTTATCTCTTCAAGCTTCTCTTAGAAGCTTTTCGAACTTTGAAACTCAAACTTATTTATCTGAGTTTCTCCTAAACCCTCCAACCTTCTCCTTCCACTTTTCTTTCAAATTTGAGCTCTCTTTCTGGTAACCTTTACCATCTCGTCAGCCGAGTCTCAGAGATCCTCAACCAAGCTTCACCCAGTCCAGATCTAGCGGTGCCGACGTGTTCTTCTGGCTTTTTCGCGGTGGATCTCCTCCGTTTTTGGTAGGTAACTTATGTTCCTCTTTTCCTTGAGCAGATTTGAGATCTGCAACTTTTTTTTTTATTATTATTTTTTTGCTTTGGGTGCACACTCTAGTTTTCTAGAAGAAATTTATTGTTCATCTTCTTGTTATGTTGCTAGTTTTGAAAGAAAAAAAAATCCTTTTGTCTAGTTTTCTTTGATTTCTTGTGAGAAACCCATATTTTCTGCCTGGGATCCTCGTTTCTAGGCTTCATAGATAGTTGTGCTTTGTGTTGGTGCTGAGGTTGTTGTGTATGGAGAGGCTATTCTTTAGGCTGTT
This sequence comes from Ulmus americana, assembly GCA_010015005.3. Lineage (NCBI taxonomy): Eukaryota > Viridiplantae > Streptophyta > Magnoliopsida > Rosales > Ulmaceae > Ulmus > Ulmus americana. The sequence goes on along the minus strand of WUAT03274811.1, from coordinate 8,319 downwards.
TCTGTCCATTCGGGGAAGATGAGGGGTTTTTCCCCCATTCAAGCTGCTTGATATGTGGTTCTTCCTTTTAAGCCCCCAATGTCTTGCTTGTAGACCTATCCTTGGCAGTCCAGCGAGATAGATCTGGGGGTTTAATGGGATTTTCCCTTCGAGCGGCTCAAAAATCTTCTCTGCAAAAGTTCCAAGTAAGAACCACATTTTGTTTATTTTGATAACTTTCCTTGTGAATTCTTGCCCATTGTTCTTCTGAGACCCATACTTTTCTCTTTTTCCTTTTTCAAGTGTTTCTGGTGAAAATTTCTTATGTATGCAAAATGCCCCCCAGAAAGCATGATTCCACCCTCCGTCAAACTTACTAGCAACGTCAGGAAGACCCTGACATTGGCTTTGACTTGGACTCTCGTGAAGATCTGACTACTTCCCAGGTTATCACCTCCCTGTGGGCACTTCCCATAATTGGCCCGAATATTAAAATCCCGAAGATTGGTAACAATTCGCTATCTGATCCTTCTTTGAACAGCATTATGTTATTTGCCAATGTTCTAAAAGATTTTTTGTCGATCCCACTTCCTTACTTTATCTGCCGGGTGTTAGGGGAATTAAATATTTCCCCTAATTAGTTGACACCCAACTCGTTGAGGAACTTGCTTTCCGTTTATGTTTTATTTAAGGAGGCCGGGGTAGAGTTGACCACCAAACATGTTTCCAACTGTTCCAATTGAAAGTTGCTCCTAGTGGCCAAAGGGGCCTCTCCATTTTTTAATCTTGGACTGGACGTCGGGTCCTATTGGGCTACAAGGATAGTGATAATTGGAAGAATTTCCCCATTCTACTAACGGGGAAGTGGCAATGCCAAGGTAACGTCCCCTACTCCCAGTAGCTTGTTCCTCACTTCCAAGAGCCTCCCCGATGGCTAGTTTCCAAAGAGATGGACCCCGATCTCGCTGCCTCTATCTTTATTTTTTAGGAGGATGAAGAAGAACTCTGTCAATACAAGAATGTGGTAACCATTGAGAACCTCCATAAGCTAAGCCTCCTTCCCGATCCTTCTATTGCGAATCCAAGCAATGTTCCTCGCTCTCCTCATGGGACCCCTTCTGCTAAAGCCCTTTCTACTTCTACTGACGCGCCCTCTTCTTCCAAAAAATGTGACTTATTGCCACTTCTTGCCTTTACTTTTCATGCATTACCGTGTATTTCCTCTTTATGACTAGCCTTTACCGTTATTATTCTCAAGCTAATACCGCAAAGTTTCCTCCTTTGATGACTCAGAAAGTGACACTATCTCAAACCCTCTTATGGCCAGCCATGCTAGTCTGACCAACAGGACTCCTGCCCTAGCTGCTTCCCCTACTTTCAGCTCCAGTTCCAAGTTGTCCCTGGATGAACTCCTACACAAGAAAGGCATTTATCCTTTCAACAATTCCAAGGTGGACGTCCCCCAAAAGAAGAAATCTAATGTGAACCTATACACCACTACAAAATGTGGTGCCATTATCTCGAACTATGAAGTTTACCCGAACCTTCCCAAACATGTTGCTCAATTTCCTGTCTGTAAAGATGCCAGTGATGTACCTTTGTCTGAAGTCCCATCCGATGTACCTTCCATTCCTATAGTTTTCCTTTCCTCTCCAGAGCAAGATGCCTCGATCTTAAGTCCTCCAGCCCAATTTAACCAAGCTAAGTTTGTTAGAAGTTTGACCCCCTCTCCTATCCGAGATAAGCCTTTTTCTCCTCCTGTTCGGTCTGCCTCTTATCGCGCCAAGTCGGTGGATGCTTCCAGTTCTCTGACCTGGACATAAAAACTTCCTTTGGATGACCGCTCTATTTCCCTAGCCAGACCTTGGCGATCTTTTAGTGCAACAACTCTACTCACGGAAACATCTGCTTAGAAGTTGTCCCGGCTTCGATTTTGAGGTCCCAACACCTTTTTCCTCTTTTTGAGGAATTGGGACTTCGCTATCCTAGGCTGTGTTGAATCTTCCCAAAAGAGCTCCTTTGATCACTAGATTAAGGCTGCCATGGGCAGTTCTATGGGTTTAATTTTTTTTTCCTTTTTAGTTTTTTCAACTTATGCAGCTTTGGCCTTACTTAATTCATGCTGATTATGTTTGCAGGTTGTGTTCCTTTTCCCGGAAGTCCTGCGCTCCTTTACCAGCTTATTTCCTAACCCAAAATTTGATTTCCAGTTTTTGTCTAATGCCCGTGACTAGTTAGCTGCAAATGACTGTGAAATTACTCATATCAAGCAATACAAGGCTTACTCATCCTGTCTCCGTAAGGAGAGGCAATTTGAGAATGACGCCCTTGCTAAAGCTTCCTTTGACCTAGACCATGCCAACAAAGCTGCCATAATTGCCACCAAAAACCTTTGTAAGACCCAATCTTAGGTTCAAGTCAAGCATGAAAAGCTTGACTGAGCCCTCACACAACTTGATAATGAGAGGGTGGATTGGACAAAAAAATGGCCTGACGGGAAGAATGAAGTGAATAGGCTCAAAGAGCAAGTGGTTGAATTAACTCTTGAAAATGAACTTCTTTCTGATGCCCTTGTTAATACAGAAAGTGAGAAGAAGTCATTTTACCGGGATAGTTTGTTGGCAGCTAGGTCATATGTAGAGATGCAATTTGGCATTGTTGGAGATTGGTTGCGCATTGGAGAGTTAGCTAAACATGACTCCCATCATCAGGCTTGCTCTCCTGGGAATTTCACGCAGCTTTGAGGGTTGTTCGACACTCATTTGAGCGATCAATAAGACATTGGACAAACAATTGCTGCTATGGCCCTTGTTGACCCTACTGGACTTGACGAGACTGGTGTTGTGAGCCCTCAGGCTAGCCTTGATCATCTCGAGGAAGAGCCAACCCTTGCTGCCCCTGTTGCCTAGAATGCCCAAGACTTGAACCTTCCTGCCTCTCTAGTATAAGATCTCGAGGTTGAAGACCCAGCCTCTATGCTAGACTGATTCTCTTATCTTTTTAGCTTCCTTTTTTTAAAAATTAATTGGCTTGAATGCCCTCTCAACTTTCACCAGTTTTGCACCTTGCCCTGTCAACTCCTAAAATGGTTAGTAAACCTCTCCAACTTACTATTTATTTGCATTTCGTACGGAACCGTTAACGGAGCCAATTTTCCATCAAAATCTTTGCCACGTCAGCCACATGTGCATTGCATGTGTGGGGGTAATTTTGGAAAGAAATTTTTTTGCCTTGGAAATGTAAATTGGTTGGAATTTTAAAAGACTACAATAATTAATTGTTTATGGAATTTGAAAAGACTATTATGTGTGTTCTTTTTCCTTCTCTTTTCTATTCCACCATTGACGAACTTACAAGCTCGGTATTGAAGATGAATGATGATATGGCAGATTGGAGAAATGTTAATTGCTTCTGTGAGAAAGCAATTCACTCTACATCTTGGATGAATTCGAATCCTGGAAGAAGATTTTTGGGGTGCCCTAGGTTCCGGGTATGACACTTTCACCGATTTTTTCTGGGTTTTTGTTTTTTGGGTTCAGTTTTTCTTGGGTTTTGATTTTGTGATTTCAAAATGTATAGGAGAATGTGTGTGGTTTTTTCAGGTGGTATGACCTGCCTATGTGCCCAAGATCGAAGACCATAATTCCTGGATTGGTTAGGAGGCTTCGCGAGGTTAAGGGTCAAGTGAGAAGTCAAATCGACGAAATAGTTGAAGATACAACTCATAATAACTGGGTTCATGCAGAAGACGCAGGTTTGGGACAAAATGACAATGTTATGCGAGTTCCCGAAAATGGGTATAGGAAGAAGATGATCTTTTTGGTTTTTGTGTTTTGTTTTACTTTGTATTCCTCTTTTGGGAAATATTTTGGTGGATAATAGTTGTTAGATTGGATGCAAGACAGTGGATAATAGATGTTTTGTTTTAGTTTGTATTCCTGAAAATGACAATGTTAGATTGGATGTAAGACAATGGGTTTTGTTTTCTGGTTGTTTAATATTTTGGTTGTTCAAATGTTTTGAATCAGATATGAGAATCCATGTTATTTTGTTGCGAAACTGGTTGTTCAATAGCAGTTTTGATTATTTTGGTAATATTTTCAATTTATGAGCAAATAACCTTTCTGAACATGAGCAGTTCTTGTATAGCAGTTATTGTATAGCCTTTTTCAATTTCATATAGCAGTTATTGTATCGATTTTGCTTGAACATGAGCATGACCATACCGTTCAAATTGCTTGAGAAATCCATTCCTGTGAAAATGGCATAAAGGCATTTTTAGTCCATTTGACTAGTCCGAAAGTGTTAAAATCCATTTGATCTGATCATTGCATAATGGCATTTTCAGTCCATTTGGTTTGTAAGAATTATACAGACAAATCTAGCAATAAAAGAGAGAAAATGCTCAAAAAAGACACAAATATTTGGAAATCCATAACTGAAAAAACACATAATTCTAAAGCTGAAAAACATCCAATAACTATTGTTCAAAAACATCCAATAACTATTGTTCTTTGAGCATCCATTACAATCTGAAAAAAACATCCAATAACTACTTTCAAAAAAACCAAAAACATCCAACATAACAACTTCTAATAAAATCCAGCATAAAAGTGATTAACATAAATCCAAAATAAAACCAAAAGAACTGCGTACAACATCAATCCAAAACAGGAAGTGAATTAGAACATAAATCATTGGGTCCTCTTATTCTTCTGCGGTCCTATTTTTTTTCTTGGGTTTAGGGGTAGTAGTTGGAGCAGGTGGTGATGGAAGAGATAGTATTTCAGAGTGGCCAAAAGGGGCTGCATCAGTTTGGACATTGTCACCATGCTTACCACAAGATCTTACGTTATGACCCACTTGACCGCACCTCTTACAATGAATAAGCACGTAATTCTTCCTCAACTGGGTGGTGCCATCTTGCCTCAGTTCATCAGATTGTAATTTTTTGGCCTTTTTAGGCCAACCTCTCTGCCTCTTGAATTCAAGACACCGAATGGGCATATGTCTAGTTTGTGGCCACATCGAAGGTCCATTCAAACTGTAAATCACTGGGTCATATGCTAGTTTGTAACGTTCCTTCTTATAGCAGTCGTCTACAAATTGGATAGGATCCATGATGCTTGTCATTATGACACACATTGCATGCACACTTGGTATGCCTAAAAGTTTCCATCTACGACAAGCACATGTCCTATTTTGAATGTCCACTACAAACTGATCTTGCTTAAAGTTCCTAACCTGAAAGATGTTATTCCCACATAAATCAGAGTGGCATCCAGAGGTTTCAAGTTTTACCTTTTCAATGAATTTGAACACTTTCGGTCCAACTGGATGATGCCATTTATCAACTTCAACCCGTTTCTTGGCCACTCATCAAGTAGTTCCTAATCATCTCTAATAGTGTGATGATAGGCTTATCTCTAGCTTCCAAAATGGCACTATTAAAACCCTCACAGTAGTTGTTACACAACATGTCACACTTGGGGAATTCGTTGAAGAATGCCCGACTCCAATGTCTCGGATCTTTGTCTGCCATCCACTCATACGCGCTAGCACTTTCTTCCTTCATGAAAGCCATTTTTTGTTCAAATCCGTGTCTTTCAAAAAACAGTGCGAAATGAAATGAAAAAAACAGAAACAAAATCATAAGCATATTTTTTTTCTCAGATTTTAAAGCTGTAGCTACACCTTAAAAAATACAATAGTTAAGTAGTACCTCTGTCCAGTTGCAGCTTTAGCGGCCACCCAAAGAGTCTGTTTGAGAAGTAAGCCCTTGTGATACACCTTGAAATTGTGATGCAAGTGTTTAACACAAAACCTATGCTCCAAATGAGGAAACAAATCCGCAATTGCATCTATTAATCCCTTTTGTTTGTCCGTGATCCAAGAAATGCCATAAGAGTTGTTGATATTCAAATCAACTTGTAAAAGTTCAAGAAACCAGTGCCAAGTCTCTCTACTCTCTATCTCAACCAACGCATAGGGAATGGGGTACATCTGATTGTTGGGATCAACTCTAACAGCGGTCAAAAGCTGCCCTTTGTGTTGGCCCTTGATAAAACAACCATCCAACCCTATAATCCTTCTACAACCTTCAAGCCAACCCTTCCTCAAAGCTGCCAAACATATGTAGATTCTCTGGAACACAGGAATGTCACCGTCCAAATTGCATTTGACCTAAATAGTGGACCCAGGATTCATCTTTCTCAACTTAGCATAGTAGTCCCAAAGTTTGGCGTACTGCTCTTTCACTATCCCTTCTATCAACTTCTTAGCATATTTCCTGGCTCGATAGTATTGCCAAAGTGAATCATCAACACTGTAGTCATCCCTCAACTGTTACGTAAATCCACCAAAATTCCAATCAGGGTTCACCCTTCATTGGTTGACATATTTTTGTCCTAGCATCTTACTGTTAACAAACCCATTTCTAAACACCATTGCACAAGTGTGAAAAGGTGTGTAGGACTTAACCTTGAAGGTTTTATGATCCTCACTCAGTATACTTGCAAAAATCTGCCAGCCACAGTTTTCAGACTTCCAACAAACCCTAATTCTGGTAGGGTCATTCTTTTCAAACACAACTGCTCGTCATTGCTTCAAAGCATGAGCTCTAACAGCCTTTCAAAATAAATCAACACTTGCAAAAATTTGACCAACCTGAAATTTTGGATCTTTAAGATCTGTTTCAACATTAAACTCTGGGTAACTCTTTCTAACCCAAGGTGTGTGACGCTCCTCATCTTCTGAACTATCCATTGACTTCAGTTCATCTTCACTCAAATGCATATCGAACTCAGACCCATCCATTTCCTCAGATGCCATTTCGAGAATTTCAAAAGAATCCCCCTAGTACGATGTAGGATCAACACAGTCCTCCATTGCAACATCTTCCACTTCCTGTTCATACTCACTATCAACAAGAGGTGGATTAGCATCTTCATCACCTGAAATTGCTTAGATCACGGACAAACAAAAGAGGTTACCAGTCTAGGATTTTAGAATTCTCTAACCCTAGACATAGAATAACACTTTAAACACACTCACCATTATTATCAGCATCTGGTGGGCCATGTACATTGTCATTTGGACCATTATCATCCTCTGGTGGATTGTGAACAGCAACCAGTGGGCTTCCAATTTGGACGCTGGGTCCCTTCTTAGCCTCAATTGGGCCCTGTACATCAGCAAATAATCATATTAAATCAACCAAGATTATATTTTATTTTCAAAATACAAACCAAATAATCAACTAATCTAACAAAACAAAAACAAAAAACACTAAGCCCAAACATTTAACCAACCTTGTCCATGAGAACTAGATGGGATCTCTTCCCCAACCAACACTTTCACCTCAACATCTGAATCTACTCTATGGGAATCAAATTGTGATTCCTGAACTTGTGTCCCATTAAGAGCATCATCAAAGGAAACTTGAATTGGCACCATCTCTGTAATGTAAAAGTCCACTACCCTATCTTTAGGTAGGAAACTCACCATTTCCAAAGTGTCCATATCAGTAACAATCTCCACAAACACATTCTCAAAATACTCCTTCCAATAGTAAGACAATGGTAACCAGTATCCAAGATCTTTGGCAATTACATCAAGGTTCAACAAAGATAAAAAAAAAAATCAATGCATACCTAGTCAAAGTAAGTCACTTCACCCCCTATGTACTCATTTTTGGCCTCGTTAAACTGACCATGATGATGAACCCTTAGAGTAAATGCTTCTTCATCATTCTCATCTAAAGCAAATGAAAACAACAGTTATTTAACTAATATGGGGTTTTCATGCCAATTAATCTATTAAAATCATACAAATAAACAGACAGTAACCAGCACTACTTTTAAGGCCTTTTTTATTCCACGAAAGAAACAGTAAAGACAAAGACGCCATTGAAACTACAAATAATGGCAGACAATGACACCTCACAACACTAATAGCACATAAAAGTCCAAGCATAATGAGAAAGTTACACAAAATCGAAACCAATAAATTCATCTCCCGTTGTTCAGAAGCATAAAGGAAACCAAAACCCAATATCCATTTAACCAGAACACAACAACGACAAAACCAACTAACCATGAACTCAACAACAATCTTAGGGAAAATGAAACTAATCACAAAAATCAGTAAACAAGCTCAAGCAATTGAAACCGAAGTTAGGGAAAACAAACCCATAAAGCAAACCCAAAAATCAAACACAAAAATCGAACCCAGAAAGCAAACCCATAAATCCAACACAGAAATTGAACGCAAAAATCAAACCCAGAGATCGAAACCTTTAAATTGAAGCTCCAAAAACCCTAAACTCACAGTAATGGCACT
>WUAT03274700.1:0-11018 GCA_010015005.3 Ulmus americana | reverse complement strand
GGTGAGGGTGGCCGATGGCTTCGATACTTAAGTCAGTACATAATTGTAGAATGAAATAAGAAAGAAATGTAAGGGTAGAGTGAGAACTCCTTCGAAATGATGGCTTGTAAAGCACCTGCAAGAAATGATGACAAGTAGTATGCTACTGACCGGAGCCCAACTTATTCAATACTCAAAACTTGCAAAACAAAGTTCAAAGGTTAAAAGTAAAGTAGTGTAGAGTCTAGAAATGATATAGCTTAAGATGGATGGTGTTCCAGCTGTTGTGGATGTCGCATTCGTCTTGAGCTTGTAGTTTGTAGGCTCCTTGTCCCGCGACCTTGGTGATCTTGTAGGGTCCTTCCCATGTAGGGCCAAGCTTGCTAGCCCCTGGGTCTTTGGTGTTCTGGAAGACTCGGCGTAGTACCCAATCCCCAATCTTGAATATTCTCACTCTGATATTCTTGTTGTAATGTTGAGCTACTCTATGTTTGTAGAGTGCGGCTTGGAGATAAGCCTTGTCGCATAGCTCGTCGATTATGTCTAGGTTGTGGTTGAGTAGTTGTGTCATCGTCGAGCCACATGTACCTTTCAGAAGGTCTATCGCATTCGACCAGGAGTGCCACATGATAAAGAGAAAGGCGTTTCCCTAGTGGGTGTACGAGCGTTGGTTCGGTAGGACCAAAGCACACCTAGTAGCTCGTGGACGCATAGGCCCTTAGCCTTCTTGAGCCTCTTCTTGATGATCTTAATGACTGTCTTGTTGGTTGACTCCGCTTAACTATTCGCCTGAGGGTAGTGTAGGGTGGAGAAGGAGAGTTTGATCATCTATTCCTTGCAGAAGTCTTGGAAGTCGAATTAGATGAACTGGGAGCCATTATCCATGACTATCTCTTAGGGATCTCCAAAGCGGCATATGACATTCTTCCAAATGAAATTCTTCACTTCACGGTCACGGACTTGGTGATATGCCTCGATCTTTACCCACTTGGTGAAGTAGTTTGTGACTGCAAGCATGTAGACTCGTTGGTCGGGGGCTGTAGGAAGCTTTCCCACAATGTCCATTCCCCACTTCATAAAAGGCCATGAGGAGAGAATGGGGCTGAGTCACTCTGGAGGAAGATGTGATACTTGTGTGAAGCACTGGCAGCTGTCGCAATGGTGAATGTATTTGGTAGATTCTGATTGTATAGTGGGCCAATAGTAGCTTGCGGTAAGTGCATGGTTTGCAAGGCTCCGTCCCCCGGTGTGGTTGGCATACCCACCCTGATAGAGCTCTGCAAGGATGTAGCTTGCCTCAGTTGCAGTCACACACTTAAGGTAGGATCCCCATAAGGATCTCCTTAAGAGTTGGCCATCTAGTATGGTTAACTTGGCAGCCTTCACCTGGAGGTGTTGTGCTGCGTTCTTGTTGGATGGAAGTTCATCACTTGTGAAGTAGTGCAATATGGGAGTCATCCATGTGTCAGGTGCATCTAAGGTAGTGACCTCAGGTGGATGATCCTTCTAAATGGTTGACTATTAGAGAAAGACCAAAGGTATGGTCTGGGATTATATCACAGGGACGGATGAGCCAAGATTGGCTAGAGCATCTGCAAGGTTGTTCTTAAGCCTTGGTACTTGTGTAATATTGAACTCCTCAAACGTAGACTGTAGAGGCTTCACATGAGCTAATTAGGATATCATCTTGGAATCTCTAGCTTGGTAGCTCCCAAAGAGTTGGTTGACTACCAGTTAGGAGTCGGAACGGATGTCGAGCTTCTTGATGCCTATGTCTTTGGCAAGTGTAAGTTCGGTGATGAGTGATTTATACTCAGCTTTATTATTCGTAGCACAGAAGCCACAGTATAGAAGCCACAGTAGATGGCTTGCTAGATTAAGTCCCCCTCAGGTGAGGTGAGGACTAAACCTATGTCGGATCCATTCATGTTGCTTGAACCATTAACTGAAAGAGTCCACTTGGACGTAAGGTGCTACGTAAGGTTTAGTAGTTCTTTGTCAGCCTGTACAAGTGTGTTTGGAGTGAAATCTGCAATGAAGTCAGCCAACACTTGCGAATTGAGTGCAATGCGCAGTTGGAAGGTGATATCATACTCGCTGAGCTCTACTGCCCACTTGGTGAGTCGACCGAAGAGTTCAGGCTTGTGTAGGATACTTTTCAGCGAGTAAGTAGTATGCACAATGATCAGATGGCACTGGAAGTAAGGTCTTAACTTGCAGACTATAGTAATGAGAGCCAAGGCTAGTTTCTCAAGCTAAGTATATCGTGTTTCAGCATCAAGCAAATACTTGCTCATATAGTATACTAGAAGCTATCTGTTATTCTCCTCTCGGATGAGCATGGTGCTCACAGTAGTCTCTGAGACTGCAAGGTAAATGTAGAGTTGCTCCCCATCTTTGGTTTTGGAGAGGAGAGGAGAGGAGAAGAAGTGAGATATTTCTTGAGTTGTTGGAGAGCCTCTTAGCAGGCTGGAGTCCACTCGAAGTCCTTAGACTTGCGTAGTGTGCTGAATAAGAGATGACATTTCTCAGAGGAATGTGATATGAAGCGAGAGAGTGAAGCTACTCTACTGACTAGGCACTAAACATCCTTGATGCATGTGGGTGATGGGATGCCCATCACAAATTGGATTTGATCCGGATTAGCTTCTATGCCACGCAGAGTAACCATGTAACCAAGGAACTTACCGGATGCTATGCCAACGAAACACTTAGTAGGATTGAGTTTCATATTGTACCTTGCAAGGACTTCGAATGCTTGGCGAAGATGATCAAGGTGTTGATTAGCTTAAAGGGATTTGACAAGCATGTCGTCTATGTAGACCTCCATTGTGTCTCCAAGGTAGTCTGTAAACATCTTGTTAACCAATCACTGGTAGGTTGCACTTGCATTCTTCAAGCCGAAGGGCATAACCTTGTAACAAAAGATTCCTCTCTCGGTGATGAATACAATTTTCTCTTGGCCATCTGGGTGTATGAGGATCTGATTGTAGCCTAAGAAGGCGTCATGGAACTGAGGAGCTCATGACCAGTGGTAACATCCACTAACATGTCAATGTGTGGGAGAGGGAAGGAATCCTTGGGATAGGCCTTGTTTAGGTCTTTGAATTCGATGCACACTCTCTACTTTCCATTTTTCTTGTGTACTACGACAACATTGGGTAGCTAGTCGGGGTAGTGTACCTTGCGAATTGACCTAATGTCGAGTAGCTTCTGGACTTCCTCGTTGATAACTATATTGCGCTCTGGAGTGAACTTGCGTCGCTTTTGTTTGACGGGAGGATGGTCGGGGTTGACCTGGAGCTTGTGGATCATAACATCTGGGTTGATCCCAGTCATGTCCATGTGTGACCATGCGAAGCAGTCATGATGCTACTTGAGGAACTCGATGATTGCAAGGCAGAGGTCGGGTCTAAGTCGAGCACCAACTTGAACCATGTGATCTGAAAATTTTGGATGGATGGAGACATCATCCAACTCATCTATTCCCGACTGATCCAGATCTGTGTGCTCAGCTAGGGTAAACTGTATTTGTTATAAGGTGGAGGGCTTGGCTCTCAAGGTGTTGTAGTAGCAGTCGCATAACACACCTTGTTCACCTTTAATTTCCTTTACTCCCCACTTGGTAAGGAACCTGATGACTTGAGGAAATGTGGAGGGGACTTCCCCTCATTTAGTGGATCCATAGCCAACCAAGGATCACATTGTAGGTGGATGGACTGTCTAGTACCACAAAGGTGATGTGAAGGTTCACTCCACCAGCATAGACTCGTATAATGATGTCTCCTAGAGTGAAATTTTGCTCCCCGCTGAATCCGACGTGGATTGTTGTGTGGCGGTGGATGTGGGATTCATCAATTGTTCATTTCCTTCAAGGCATTGAGGAAAATGACCTTGGTGGATTAACCATTGTCGATGAGGACCTTCTTGATTTTACAATTGGCGATGAGCAAGGAGATGAGGAGGGTGTCATGGTAAGGATTGATGAGTGATGAGTCCTCATTGTTAACGAGGGAGATAAGTTGATTGGTGGCTGCGTTGCATGGAGGTGGTGAATTGCTGGTCTCTGGGTTGACTGCAACTCATGCATGTCACCTGGTCGCAAATTATGTGATGCCACTCACTTCAGAGCCACCAGTGATGATGTTCATAGTCTTTTAAGGGGTTGGCTCTATGGGGTGATATGTCTACCTGTTGTCGCGTAGAGCGAGAGTTCCTTTCCCTTTGTTGGAGAGTAAGTTTTGGAGGTGTCCCATCTTGAGTCGGTCAGCAACCTCTAGGCGTAAAGCTATACAATTAGGAGTAGAGTGGTGATGGTCCATATGGAACTCACACCACTTCGTAGTGTCCCGCTTGGGGTCTGGGTTGTTGGGCTTGCGTGGCCACTCCACGGTATTCCCCATACCTTTCATGATGGACACGACCTCAACGTGCTTGACATTGAGGTTGTACTCAGGGATCCGGGCGTGGTCTACATGCGATGTTGAGTGCTTACTCAACCTACGGATGACCTGTCGAGTGGACGCTGGGTGTCGTATGCGGACCCTCAGTGAGGAGCCATGTAGTATGGCTTGGATGACTGTGTGTTGGGGCGCTTGTCACATGGTTAGAAGGGATGCTTAGGGCACCTATCTTTGGAGTGTGAGTCATATGATGCACATTAATTGCGATGGAATTCATCCTCTTCCCACCTTATCTCAACCCAAGCACGGGCTAAGATGTCCTCCATGGTGGTGCAATTGAACTTCATGGGATCCTTGTAGAGCTCGCTGTCAGAGAGGAGTCCCTTCTCGAAGGCATCGACTGCGGTTTCTTGGTTGCAGAACAGAATGGAGACCTTCTTATGATTGAAGTGCCTTACATAGTCACGGAGTGCCTCCCCTCAGTGTTGTTGGACACAATAGAGGTCTTCACAGAGCTTCTCAAGCTTCTTGCTGCTCGCAAACTACTCCACGAAGGTGCCCATGAGCTGAGCAAAGGAGGAGATATAGTTATTTGGTAGGTTGGTATACCATTGGAGGGCCGGACCTTGTAGACTGGAACCAAAACTCTTGCACATGCATGATTCATGGAGGTTGCGTCATATGGCAGTGGTGAACATATGCTGCTTGTAGGATGCAATGTGATATGTGGGATCAGTAGTGCCATCATATAGCTTTATGTTGGGAAATGAAAACTTCTTGGGCATCTCAACAAGAGCAATGGAGTCTACAAACATAGAGTCTGCATAGTTGTATGGAACACTCTTCTTGAACAGAGTAAGGACTCCTAGAATCCGTTGGATCATGGCTTCCATCTCGGCAAGCCTCTTTGCTGGCTTGCTCCATAGGAGTAGTGGCTGAAGAGAAGAGGCCTACACTATGTGTGACTGGAGGCAAGGGTGCACCTGATGTAGCATGTAGAACTAGGTTGAAGATGCAAGTGATGGGCAGTAGAGGCTGGTCGGTGATTGGAGCTAGAAATGCATAATTATTATTATATATTTGTTAGATTTAGGACTAATTAGGGCTTTAGTTGTATTTATGCCTCGATAATTCTTAGATGTTGTGTTTGGTTTCATTTGTTGTTTTTATGTATTTTCAAGTTTTATGAGCCTAAAAGAAAGTTAATAATGAAGATTGATGATGGCAAGACATAGCCAGGCCAAGCCGTAGTTGAAGAGCACATTTAGAAGCATAGAAGTTCAATAGAAGTTAAAATCAAAGTACTGAAAATTTGGGCAAGTTTGACTCTGCACATACTTCAGTATTTTGGCCATAAATTTTTCATCTAAAGTCCAAATGAGGTGATCTTTACGGCGATGGAAAAATAAGCGAAAGGGCTACAACTTTCATGAAGACACCTTGGCCCAATTCCTGCGTAATTTTTTACCGTGGCCCCAGAAAGTCTGCGTTGCGGCATGCATTCGTGAATTTTCTTTTGTGTTTGTATCGTATTATGCGTGCCACCACTCGGCATTGTACATGCCGAGGTGCAATTGTGATTTTTTAGTTTTTGTGTTTATATTTTAGTCTATCTTTTAGGGTTTTCAACCTAGATCCACCCCAGACTTCTTGTATAATAAATAAGCCTTTAGGAGGCCTTCTCTAGGTATCGAGTCTGATCTAATCTTAGAATCTCATCAAAGCTTTAGAAAATGTTTTCTGGCTAGAGTAGATCTCATATGTAATCTTTCCTATTTCTAGTTTTATTTATGTTATATGACAGATAACGAGTTTTGTTTATATTCAATTCCAATCAATAAATGAATTATTTACTCATGTGATGGATGTTTAATTAGTTTATTTTATGTTTGATTCTATGTGAGAGATAAATTAATAGATTGTTTAATTCATAAACAAATATAAGTTCAGTCATGCTTTTCTTATATCAGCATCTGTGAGTTAAAATCAATAAACTTAGATCAATTTTATATGATTGTCGCTTTTGAAACATCTTATAAGATGGATCACTTTTGTGCTTAATTAAGGAATTTAGAATAAACCAACAAATAAATTAAAACTAGGAAAGGATAGATGAAATCTGAGTAAAGCTTGATACTTTGTGTTTTAAATATATTGTTTCAAATCCTTTTTAATCATTCTTTCAATCTACTTCTTAATATTTCAAATTTACTAATTTTGTTTTTGAGTTTTTCTCTCTTTTCTTAAGTTTTCCTCATGGGATTGGCACCTCAACTATACACAATAACCGTTGTGTTAGTTTGAGCATAATCACTCATCCATCAAACTCTCAGCTTAATTATTCAAAGCATAAAGATAATAAGTCATGGTTAGTCAACAATAATCCTCCATATGAATACTGCCAGCCAACCTTGTTTCTTAGCTTAGAAACCCTAGTCTTCATCCTATACCTAAATGAACTTCTCACGAGCATTAGAATCAATCACATGGAGTAGCACAAGAATGAGGTAAATATTCTGTTAATGCCAAAGAATGGGTCAACGATCAACATTATGTTACGTCAGCTAGTATCCTATCTAGAAGGATGATATGGAGTGAAGGCTGTCCAGTTAGGCAAGACTTAACATATGTTGATGCTAAACTGGTAGAGAGAGTGTCAGCATAAGTCTAGGTCAAAATGGGTGACTTGGAGTAAGCATAGTCCAGGAAGTCAAGATTGGGTTGATGTTCGTGTTGGAGTAGGCACAGCTCAAGAAGGCAAGACTGAGCTGATATATGTACTAGTCTGAAAGATAGAGTCTAGTTTACAAAACAAAAAGGCTATCAAAGGTCGGGGGAGTTGTTCCCCCGAATACACTCCGATGTTAAGTCTAATCGAGAAATATGTCATCCGGTAGAGAGAATAACTTAGGTTTAAGAGTACATACCTTTTAGAAGTGAAAATGAGGGATATTTATAGGGGTGGCTTGAGTCTGAGGATCAAGCCAGCTAATCCTATTTTCACAGGAAGGTGAATCAACCTTCAGAGGATACACTTGTCTAGGGGTGTAAACTGATCCAATCCAACATGTTTTTAGCACATCCAATCCAATCCAATGTTAATTGGATTTCTAAATTTTGGATCCGGTCCAATTCAATAGTAGATGAAAATTCAATCCAATCCAATTAAGGGTTTTCAAATCCAAATTCAATCCAATCCAATCGGATTAACGTAAAAAAATGCTAGTATTTATTCAAATTACGTGTTTTACACATAATTTAGTATACAAATTTTACATTACCATAAAGTAAATTGCATATAATAAAGTATTTGATATGAAGTTCACACTAAAATGATGTCATAATACATTATCTGAAAATTAATTGTGAAGTTTGTAAAAAGAAAAACTCATAAATTCATTCTTTTTGTTTATTTTGATTTCAATAATGATTTTGAAGTGTTAAAGAAAATATATTTTTTCTTTATAATTACAAATTATTCTATAAGTTGTGTACAAACATATATATTTTTTTATGACTATTTAAATATATTTTATAAGTCAATTAGGTATAAATATGTGATATAAATTTATTTATTTTTAATTAACATATAGAAATTGGATTGGATTGAATTTTGATATATGAAATTTAAGTCCAATCTAATTCAATTAAAAATTTAACTTTTCAAATCAAATTCAATCTAATTAGAGTAGATATATTGAATTAAATTAGTTGGATATCTAATTAAATATCTAAGTAGATCAAATATTTTGAACACTCATGTGCAGTCAATTTGGGACCGTGCTTCCCACACCTTACACCAACAGCTATTAAATTCCTCATCTCATATCTTTTAAAATTTCTCAAAATCATTGGTGGAGGATTCACAATCTCATGATCTCTAACTCTGAGCCTTTGATATCATTTATATCGGATGCTTGCTATCATTACACGTGTATCCATTTATCTTCACAAATTCTCTTTCTTTGCTTTCTATATATATTATTCGACCTCTAGTCCTCTGCTGATACGTCTTAACATTTTTATATTATTATCTTCTCCAATCTTACCGAAATCCACAAGAAATAACAAAGATAGGTTGGATTTCGGAAACCTTCCTCATCTATTTCATCTCTCTTTCTTCTCATGATTCTGTAAATTTGACTATGAGTATTTTGTATATCCTAATTGATTTTTCCGATTACATTGCTGATTTCTAAATTTGAAATTGACCATAAATATATTTTAATCTTTTGGGTTATTTCTAATAATTATTCCGCTTTCTAAAGGTTTTACATGACAAGTTGTCCAATTTTCTATCACTATTTAGTAACAAACCATTCTATCTCTAATTATCTTGTTATATATCAATTTGCATCACTTTTCGTTCTAGTCTTTTAATTTTTAATTCCGCACGTGTTTTTCTCAACTCAGAAACAGAAAAGTAATAATAATTGTTTATCTTAGTCAAGTCTAATAATTGTTTGGATTTATTTGGTGAGTTGATTTGGCATTGTTCGGAAATGAGTAAAGCAGTTGTACCGAGTTCAATTGTTTCGGACAAAGATAAAGATAACTACGAGGACTGGAGTGAAATAATTGAAGCCTACTTGAAGGAAAAGAATGCCGCAGCTCTTGATGCCAAGGAAGTTTGGTTGGGTTTAAAAAGACGGTTCAGTCGGGACTCTATACGGCGGAATTTTCATCTGGTACAAGGTACTCAATTTCTCTTTTATGAATAACAAACACGAAAATTCCAAAGTAATTTTTAAATAAGGCCGGCCTGTATATCCAAATTAATTGAATAATAAAAAAGAAAATTAAGAATAAAAGTAAAAATTTGGACATAGACTTTACCCAATAGTCAAACAAAATAATAAAAATAAATCGAAGAAAAACAACTAGAAACAAGGAACACTTGGTGTGCATTAATTTTCTGATTTATTGTGTGATTCTCGGTGAATCTAACATCAAGCTAGATAATAGTTGAGACATTTTTAAACCATAAACTAATTCATTTCTTGTTTTATTTTGTTCTCTCGTTTTTTCTCTGTGATGTATCCTCAATATCATGAAATACAGATTTTGAGAGATCAATAGCTGACGTGGAGAATGTTGATGATGAGTTCAAGGTAGCTTATAAGAATTGGGATGATGCTTTCTCAAAAAGCAATTTATCTGCTGCAATAGAGTTGTGCAAAAAGTTTCCTCTTCTGTTGACAAAAACACTACCCAATAATCGACGAGTTCTTAACGAGTTAATAAAACTGGGTGGACGTGATCACCAGGAAAAAGTGGTGGAGATATTGAGGTCGGTACGGTTTAATGAGTTACGGGACTGTCTTTCCCTTACGCCACTTGATGTTGCTGTAAGGGTGGGAGCCATTGAAATAGTGAGATGTTTAGCCGAAATGGTACCCGGATTGCTTTTCTCTGACGGTGCTCTGGGTCATACTCCACTGGCAGCGGCTATTGGTTCCCATATGAATGAGATGGCTAATCTGCTCTACGATCTTACGCCGCAAGACTCCTTTTGGACTCATGACAACGCTCGCAAGACTGCTACAGTTATTACCAAGTCTTTTGAAGCAAAGAATTTGGGTAACCACAAAGCCAACAACATTAATATGTTTATATAACTAGGCTTAATTTATTTAACTATTTTCTGTGTTTTCACAAGCAGATTTTCCATTAAAATTGCTAAAATCCCATCCGGTGGAGTTTATCCTTACAAAAGACATTTATGGTAACTTCCCACTATGCGCGGCAGCAAGGGCACCTCATCTATTTCGTCGCACTTATCATCACCCATTTTTGCCAAAATCCATATGTGAAGGTTAGTTCTCTCTCTGTGTTTCTCATTACATAAATTTTATCCATGTTACAAATTGTAGCCATGAACTAAAATCATTTATATATATGTACTCTCAGTTCTCGGTCCAAGGCTACCATTAGGTTCAATCAACTTTGAAATTACAGGTACGCTATTAATTAACCATATCCTTTTTGACAGCCGACCTTTTATTTTTATTTTTATTATTTATAAACGTTGACCTTTCTATTTAATTTTTATTAGTCCGTCTATTTCCTTTTTCTAAACATTGATCAATATTGATCGCATGCTCTCCGTAACCAGGATAACATTATTTTGAATCTTTTATTTTTCACAGGAATAGACTTTTTAATTCATCTGGGGAATGTAATTAGAGAACCATCAACACATAGCGAAATGAAAATTGGTATAATTTCTGAGGCATTTTTCGAAGCTATCAAACATGAAAATTTCAATTTCATTCTTATGCTACTAAATTTTTTAAAACCCATTGTACACTTTACTAATGACGAGAAAAGAGACATGTATATGCTTGCCATTGCACATCGTCGTGCAACACTTCTTAGCCTTTATTTTTGGGACAAACCAAATGAAAAAAAATTTGGATCCATCTCTTTCGTTTGATAAGTGGGGCAACAACTTGCTACATATGGTTGGAGCATCGACACCTCCTATTGCACTTGATCGTATCTCAAAACCTGCTCTACAGATGAAAAGAGAATTAATGTGGTTTGAGGTAATATTTCTCACTTCACTTTTTGTATAATGTGTATATATATATATCTTTTCATACCTACTATCACAACATGCAACTATGATACAAA
>WUAT03274479.1:0-11019 GCA_010015005.3 Ulmus americana | reverse complement strand
TTCCTCCAAGCAGAACTTCTTGGCTAAGCTTGTTAACCTCGAGGTTAGAGGTCTTTTCTGCCTAAATGTGATGGAAAATTTTCGGCGATTAGTTCTGGGTAAGTGGCGTTTTCACTTATGGACACTATATTTCAGCATCGTGGAATTCCTTAGGCCGGCCATGAGTGCTCCTGTTATGGCAGCATCACTCCGGTCACGAACATTCATTTCTCCTTCACGAAATGGTTAAGGTAGGCCTTGGCACTCTCGTTCTCGCATTGGGTTATGGTGTATAAGTGTCTGGCTGGTTTCCTTTGTACCTTATTCATAGCGAATTGTGAAACAAAGTACTCGGAAAACTGATGAAAGCTATGGATTGACCCTGGGTGCATAGTTCTGAACCAATGTCGGGCGATGCCACTAAGAGTGATCATGAAGGCACGGCACTTGAAGGCGTTTATGGCTGAGTTGAGCTCCATCCAACTCTTATAAGTTTCAAGGTGTTCAGTCGGATCACCTGTCTTGTCATACTTAGCATCTGGAAGCTTGAGCCTTTCTAGCATGATTGCCATCATAATCTCCTCGCAGAAAGGTGACTCCCTCTCTTCCAAGAGATCCCTCACAATTGGGTTGCGCGGGTTGTTGTTTTGTTGGAGCTTTTCTAGTTGGCATTGGAGTTCCTCAATTTGGTAATTGATGAGGCCAGGTCCTCCAACCCTTCCTTTTTCCATGACTGCAGTTCATGCTTTTTTTAAGAACTCGTGTTTGTGCTTTGTTTTTTGAAATTGAGTGGCGGTGGTGGGTTTTTTTTCTCTCTTTTTTATTTTATTTTGATAGTTATTTTTTGAAATCAAAAGCAAGTTAAGTACTTTCAATGGTTGATTTTTATTGTGGGATTCTCTGTTTTGTTGAATGTCGATGGTGGGTTGAAGAAAGAGTTTTCTTTTGAGGATGATGGAATTGAGTTGAAGAAGATGATGAAAAAGAAAAGAAAGAAAACAAAAAAGAACAGAAAAGAAACATATGAAAAATAAAGAAAAACAAATTATTTAATAAACTAAGCCCCAAACACCCTACAATCTTTTCTAGCAATTACCTTCTTTTGATAAGGATTAGGCCATGAGGTACCTCTACCTCTTCTTTGGGAATAGGCAAGCCCCAGCTGTTGATCGTGCCACATTTTTGATGCTTAAGACCCTCAATTATGGTAAGAGTCTTCAAATTTTCATCCTTTGCTAGATATATGTTCCATCAATTTATGTATTTTTGCCTAAAATTATGTTTATTTCTTAAAACATCAACCTTTTGCCCCTGCTGTTCCTCATCTACATACGCATAGAGTCACTTTTCTAAAGAAGATTCTTAGCACCCCGAACACCAATGCCATCCATATCAACATCGCTATCAATAAGGACTGCCTATTCGCAATTGGAAGGTGTGCCCTTATAGGTTACTTACAGTGTTAGGAATCCTTTGGTCTTGCTGAAAGAAAATTTTTGAGGAGTTTTGATCAACGCTTTGCTAGACTTAGACCTATATATAAAGGACGTGTTTGTCCATCTCGAGGTATTGTAGGGGATGATTTCTACAATTGAATTTCTCATGGTATGTTGGAGCCACCGGTAACCTATTTGACCTATGAGACAGAGAATCAGATGATGATCGTGAAGTCCTTGACACCGAGGGGGTGCCGGTCAAAGGAACTCCGATGGTCAAGTTAGTACATAGATCGTAGGAAGGACCCATGAGGGTGCAAAGTGATATCAAGGAGATATTAAGGAACAAAAGAAGATGTTACCGTGACCAAGAGTCTATGGCACGGCAGTAGCTGTAGGCAAGGCGGGCTTGGCACTACGGTGGTGTATTGGAACCCAAGAGTCAGGTGAGAGCTTCTTGATAGGAGAAGGGAGACGTAGAGTCTCAAGTTGGAGTTGAGAGGAAATAAAGAGGACCAGATAGAGATGATCCAAGGTAGTCCAAAAGTCTGAGAGTGTCTAGTGAGAGATAGATCGCAGTCCTCAAAAGTTGTGGCCCTTTGGGTACTTATAGATGCTGAGAGAGAGAGAGAGAGAGAGACCAAGGGTCTCATAATGGATGAGTTATGGGGACTATTGGGTTGTAAGGACTTACAAAGCATATGGCCATAATGGAGCATTGAAGACCATGATGTGCTCTCAATGTCATGTAACTCCTATGGGAAGTTACATGGTCAGATCTAGGAAAGTCAAGAGACTTAATGGGAACTGACCGTACCCATGGAACGACCCACTTGATAGAATGCCCCAGCTCTTGGGCTGACTCGACTTGAAGAGTGTGACCCGCGCTGTAAGGTGTGACCCAACTCGTAGGATAACTTGGGTCCGTGGGGCTGAGTGTACCGTAGAATGGGCTGACCTATGGGTTGGGCTGACTCATAGGGTGAGTAACTCACAAGTGGTCCATCCAAGCGAATAGGCCTTCCATGAGATATGCCATGGACGTAAGCCGTATGGGCTTTTGACGTAGGACCCGCAGTGGGCTTTTAAGAATGGGTCGTCATGTTGAACCCACATAATGGGCCGTGACGGTGAACCCTCATCGTGCAATGTCATGGCGACTTACTAGCTGTACCCGCTAGAGGGGTAAAATAGGAAATACGAAATTTGGCTCAAACATGTAGTTAATGGGATGTTGCTTTCCTTCTTCCATTCAGAAAAGGGTGATGCTGACTGCATATTCTGATACGACAAGGTATAGGTACAACATTTCTTTGTCTTTTGATTTTGATATGAGCGGAAGGATGGTCAAGTATGCTTTAAGTTGCTAAAGAGCCACTTCGATTTTGTTCATCTATTCAAAGTACATGTTCTTCTTGAGTACGTTGAAGAACACGCGGCTTCACTCAGAAGATCTTGATATGAAATGATTCAACGCTACTATTTATCTCGTCAGTTTTTGTAAGTCTTTCTTGGATTTTTGTTATGGAATGTTCAAGACCCAATGGATTTTGTCTAGGTTGGCCTCTATTCCCCTTTGAGTGACGATATAACCTAATTTTTTTCAGAAGAGACAACAAATACACATTTTGTTGGATTTACTTTCATATTGTACCTTTTTAGGATGTCAAAGGACTGTCTGAAGTGATCAATATGTTGTTCGGCCTAAAGTTATTTGATGAGCATATTTTCTATAAATACCTCCATTGTTTTTATGAGTAGCTCTCTTGTTCACCAGCCGTTGATAAGTTGCGCTTGCATTTTTAAGTTTGAACAACATTACCTTATAACAGAAGAGTCCATGCTCCGTGATAAATGCTATTTTTTCTTGGTCATCTAGATGCATCAGTATTTGGTTGTACTTGAGAAGGCATCATGAAGCTTAGCAGTTGATGTTCGGATGCAGAGTTGACAAGCAAGTCTATATGTGGCAACGGGAACAAATGTGTAGGCTTTATTTAGGTCCGAGAAATCGATGCACACCCTCCATTTTTTATTTTTCTTCTATACAACCACAACATTGTCAAACCAATCTGGATAATGGACCTCTCATATCGAACCTTTGTCAATGAGTTTCTAAATTTCAGTGTTTTGATGTTCTATTCAGGTGCAAACTTTTGCCTCTCATTTTACGAGTGGATAATCTAGATCTACTTATAGGTGATGGACTACGACTTTTGGGTCTTTTCTGATCATATCTTCATGCGACCAGACAAAGCAATTATAGTTCTCATTCAAGAACTCGATGAGCTTTGTGTGAAGTTCTTCGTTCATTTTTCATCAAATTTAGACTTTGTGATCTGGACAATCAAGATGAATGGTGATTTCGTCGATGTCTTCCATATGTGGGTGCGCTTTTCCATCCAGACCTTTTTTATTTTACTATAATTGTTATAAACTTTCTGCCTTTGGTTTCAGTTTCATCATTGTTTGCTGGCAGGGCTTCAACTCCTGCTTCCACCTCTGATCTCTTTCACTTCCCACTTGGTTGAAAACAGCATGACTTGATGGAAAGTTGAAGGAACAGCTTCCATTTCATGTATCCATGGCCTTCCATGGATGATGTTGTAAGCAGACAGACAGTCTAGCATGAGGAACTTGGTGTATTTGTTGACTCTTTCACCATACATTGGAAGGATGACTTCTCTGATTGTATTTTTTCTCTCGCCACTAAATCCGACTAATGATATGCTCCATCGGATTAGGTCTAAATCTTTCAGCCCCATTTCCCTAAAAGTATTCAAAAACAAAACATTTGTAGAACTCCCATTATCTATGAGACCTGCTTAATTAGATAGTTAGTAACACAAAGAGATATTACCAATGCATCGTGGTGTGTCTTGATTTGATATTCTGCTTCAATTGTCGCGAAGTTGATCATTTGAGGACTCTGAGTGGACTCGTCTTTGTAGGTGTTTTAAGACCCTAGGTTAGTGATCCTACTCTGGCACTTTGCTGCCACATAGGTTATGCCACACATTTTCGAGCCTCCTGATTTGAAATTTATGGTTCGGTCGGTTTGAGGTTGTGTTGGTGGAGTCGGCGCTCTTTTTTGCCCTTGTCATTGGACAATTATGTCCTTGTTCACTCGGCCCTTACCAGTCAGCAAATCTTTAATGTGACCATGCTTGAGCATCTCGGTTACTTCCAATATGAGAGCAACACATTCATCTGTTCGGTGACCATGATCGTTGTGAAACTCACTCACACCACTTCCTAGAATCTCACACGTTGGGTGGTAACTTCATCTTTTCTGACCATTTGACTGTGCCCCCATCCATTTCATGATTGCAATTACTTCTGCTAGGTCGATGCTTAAATTGTACTCAGGCAATCTCGGTCTTTCTTGGGATCTATCTCTTATCCAGTAGGGCTTCTTGCATCTCTATTCATCTCCATTCTTCATCCATGAATGGGAAGTGGATCATATGATCTTTCATCCAACCTTCGATTACTCATTTCATTTACATGTTGGGTCATCCAAAAGGAATCCAAAGTTACTTGTTGGAGTTTGTACAAGTAAAACTATCGACATTTTGGACGCCTCCCTCTTATCCCACCTGATCTGTGCCCATGCTTTTGCCCACGCGTCTTCAAAGTTTTTGCATGAATATCGTGTTAATTATTTGCATAGATCGGAGCCATAATGCAATGTATTTCTAAATGCGCTGATCATCATTTCAGTGTTTGGATTGGTGATAGAGACCTACTCTTTGTTGAACCGTGCAATGTATTCCCTCATGGTTTCTTGGCTACCCTACTTGATAGTATTTAAATATTGAGAATCCCTTTCAAGCTTCCTACTACTAACATATTGCTCAAAAAATATATCGGTTAGTTGTGCAAAATAACAGATTGTGTTATTAGGAAGATTTGTGTACCATTATAGTATTGGTCCGATCAGGCTCGATCCAAATCCTTGCACATGTAGGCTTCCCTCATATTCCTTGGAATGGAAGTGGTGACGATTTGTTGATTGTATTGAACAATGTGGTCGTCTGGATTTGTGGTTCGATCGTACAACTTCATGTTGGGGAAACTGAACTTCTTGGGCATCTCAACCAATGCAATGTTGTCTGTGAATGGCAAGTCTAAATAACAATTGATGGAACTTTTCTTTATAGGAGCAGGCATCCCAAGAAGACTTCGGATCACATCTTCCATCTTTGCCAAGCGTTGCTTGAGTTCCATTTCATGTGTGGTCAAATGTAATGGAAAGTCCGAATGGATTGGTTGTTGATCATTTTTGGGCAGACCAATTTCTCCTATTGTTGGATTGCCTCTGCCTTTGCCATTTGGCTGAACCTTTTCTGTTATGGTGGACTTCACTCCGCTCAAACTGCCTTCTACAGTAGGGGTTTCCAAATCCAAGCATGTCATTGGTTTGATGCATGCTCGGAACCTGGGTTGCTGGAATCTAGGCGGTGGCGTCATTTCTAAATTTAGGTTCTCTACTTTCCCTTGAAATTCTAAGTTTTTGGTCTACATGGCTGAGTTTTCGGCCACCAGTTGCCTTATTCGCTCTATATTTTCAACCATCTTTCATGTCAATGCTGCAATCTGGGCCACTAACTTTGAGCTATTTGGTGATTGCTTCATGGTCAAGGCTCTGCTTTCTGTCTTTCAAAATTGGTTGATCGCCGTGGCCCCATGGTGGGCGCCAAATTGTAGAGGCTAAAAAGTCTAGAATTAAATTGAAGGGGTACCAAGGACCTGAAGATGAGTAAAAGCATGTTGACATCGGGATAGTGCCAGCCAAGTGCACTCCGATGCTCGAGTTAGAATACAATCCAAATAAAAATGATATAACAAGAATATAATTAAAAAATAAATGAGAAGTGAATCAGTGTTAACCATCCGGAATAAACGATGTTCCATGCGGACAATGGGATACCCAATACTATAGATTATGTAAGTAGTAAAAAGAGTCCAAGTTATTTATTATGACGATGTGATTCCTGTGAAGCCCTCTGAACCAGCGTCCCATA
The DNA here is from genome assembly GCA_010015005.3 of Ulmus americana. Taxonomy (NCBI): domain Eukaryota; kingdom Viridiplantae; phylum Streptophyta; class Magnoliopsida; order Rosales; family Ulmaceae; genus Ulmus; species Ulmus americana. The sequence continues at coordinate 4,577 of WUAT03274479.1, read as the reverse complement.
ATGGTGGGTTTCCTACCATGTATTATGAGATAATCTGGAATGTGACAAAAAGAAAAATACTATATTGAAATCGAGAGTGTGAATGTAAGAGTTAAGGTGAGTAGGATATGGATTCAGTGGAGTAAGAGATTGGTGGCTTCATAAATCGTGTTTGATAGTTCAATATTGGAATATTATGTACCCTCTCTGCTCATCTGGGTTTAGCATTTATAGGACTTGAAAGTGACCATTGCGGACTAGGAGTTTGTTCTGCTTCATTAGGTTGATTGGCGTTGGTTGGGCTGAAGTGGAGTGGAATAGGTCGCTTCCACTCCTTTTGTTACAATGGCGATTTAGTTATAGAACAGAAGTCCACCTTTGTCATTTGATCATTGTGCACTTGGATTATGTGGGCTTTGGGCCGCTTCAAATGAATTAGAAGATTGGGCATTGGCCTGCTCGGACTATACCATAAGATTGGGCCTAAGATTCTGACCCCAACACTCTGTCAAAGGAGTGGCTGCTCTTGCAGCATTTATGATCCAAAGTGGATGTTTTCCCACTCATTCTGAAGTGGATGGCTGTTTTGGGACTGCCTTTAGCAATCGGTGGCTTATACTTTAATTGTCCCTTATCTCAACCTGCCATCTAATTTGTATTGCACTATCATATCATACTATCATTAAAATTACCCTAGAACTTGATAAAAATGATGTATTTTAAATATAAAAAATCAAAAAAAAATTATTCTAACAAGTAAATTAATGTAAAAATATTATTGATATAATTTCATATTATATATATTGTGGGGATTTTCACACTATGCCGAGTTGGGCCACGCTTGGCACTTATATAACTACCGAGCTAGGCCACTCTGGGTGCCTGTATGGCTACTGAGAGGCCGCACTTGGCACCCGTATGGTTGTCAAACTAGGCCACTCGCTTAACATATGCGTGCTTACATGTTGCTCTAGGCCATGCACCTAACCACCGAGTTCTGTCGCAAGCTTGGTTGCTACCGATCAAAGTAAATCTATATGGTACTGAGCTAAGACTCAAGCTACTTGTTTTTACAAGAGTCCAAGTAATGCGCTATTACAAGGACTTGTGTCTTGCATGACCAGCAATTCACCTTGACGAGCTCTTCTTCGCCTTACTCAGAGGTTTAAAAAAAATTGATATTATCTCCAAGAGAATAGCTACAATTTCTTTACAGGTAACATAATGAATAACCTCACTCATTCCTCTCAAAGGGATGTAATCTCAAACCCTTATTATTACTCTGTTGGATTACTCACTCACACGATCTAACTTAAGCATCACAGTGTAATCGGGGGAACAACTCCCGACCTTTAACTGTGCTTCTCTTTTGTAGGTGAATTCTTCCCTACTGACCTGACCAGTCCCAATGCCAACTTTGCCTTATCGAGCTAGACCCACTTTGATGTAATATGGCGTTGACTATTGACTAATTTTTAGGCGATAATAGTTTGGCACTAGAAGGAGGACATGTATTGAAAATAATCACATCCCCCACCAACAAAACTTAATCCTCAAACCTAAACACTTAGATTAAACACAAACACCTACCCTTCCTAAGCCTTCTACATGGCAAGCGAAGCTTCAAGTACGAATGGTCATCCTAGGCTATCCCATGCTAGCATGGGCCAAGCTGAGACTGCCGAGTACACCTAAAAAGAACACAATAGGCCTTCATGCAGCCATGGGCCAAGCTGAGACTACTAGCAATAATGATGACCAATCGCATCACCCAACTCACCGTCGTCATTGCTTAAATGGATGTTATGATGACCTAGGGGAATAAAGTGCCAATTTGTCCTACTATGCAAGTGTTCACTGTATACATTCCACATCTTGAAATTCCTAAGCAATGCAGACATCCAGTTGAGCTTGATTGCAATTGAAATCCTATGTCAATTTGTCACATCGGCAACACACATGATAGCACACATAACAAGCTGGAAGTCAAGCACAAAGTACGAGAGTCGTGACCATCAAACTACTGGTTGTCACACTGAGAACATGGCAACATGCGAGGTGGTAGCCAATTTTGGCCACCACTCTCACCAAGGAAGCCATAACCAATGCGACCTCCATGACCACCTTAATGACTGCCCTAGTAATCAAGACTTGTGGGATTAACTAAATGATCGCCAAGCTCAGCATGTTCTCAGCTTGGGATGAGGTGATTTTTTTGTCGATGTGAATAATTAAGATTTGTTGAATAATCAGATCTTTGAACTTAAATGTCAGATATAAGAGTTACAAAGAAACAACAATCTTGGCAATATAGCTGTCATAAATCTCCTTGAGGAAACCAAGTCACCTTTCATCGAGGAAATCATAGTGACCATCATACAAGAAAAGGCTTAAGCTCCAAGATGCTAAGTATAATTTCATTAGAGACCCAATTGAACATCTTGAGACCTATCAAAGTTGGATGGAGTTGAACTCAGCAACAAACCCCTTCAAGTGCCAAGCTTTCATCATCACTCTCCGTACAAACTCAATTTCATCTTTCCGCCAACTTTTGAAAGCCTTCACTTGACAATTTTCTATCCTCAAAGTGCATAGGAAGCTAGCTCAACACCTATACACCATCACCCAATATGACAATAAAAGTACAAAGGATTACCTTGCTTGCTTTTTAACATAAGAGATGAATGTGTAAGACAGAAGTGATGCCTCAGCAAGTAGAGCACTCATGACTAGAGTAAGAAATACAACAATACTCAAATACTTAGTCTCTAAGGGCAAGCCAGACATCACCACCTATGCGGAGCTCATTGCTAAGATATGTCACCATGTTGAGGTTGAGAAAACTTCCAACCTTAAGGCTAGCAAGCTCAGCTAGGACATTTTGATCGGAGGAGGTAAACACAAGCTAGATGCTCATATCAGTACTCCAAAGCAAGATGAGAATGGAAATGGAATTGGAAATAGGAACAAAAGTGGAAATAATGGATGCCACAATTACAACATCAATGTAGCTCCTCAAAAATTTCTAGTTTTGTGCTTTTGCGACTATACTCCCCTCACTAACCCCATCACTACGATCTATAGGGAGACCAAGCACATGGGAATTTTCAATGTCCCCTCAAACATCAGGATATCAGTACACAAGAAAGATAAAACGAAGTATTTCCATTACCATTACGATGTTGGTTACACCACATAAGACAACTAAGAGAATAATTTAGAGGTTCTTACCAATAAGCTCGAAAGTTGGCAACTCAAAACCAAAAAGCTTGGTGTGAAGGCCGAGACATTCAGGTCAGAACTATCATCAACGGGCATGCCACCGGAGACACAAACATAGTAAGGAAGATCTATGCTCGCCATGCCATATCAAAGTGATACCCCCACTAAGTTAGCCTTGCCGAGCACAAAGACAAAGTGCCATGCTTTTCTAATGAACCTATCCCCTTCACAGAAGAAAAAGCCCGTGGTCTGGGGCATCCTCACAAAGAGGCCATCATTGTCACTCTCAAAATTGCTGAATGGAAAGTGATAAGTTGTTTATTACCATACTTATTGGGTATTTTTAGCTTATTATTTTAGTAGTTTTAGAGTGTTTTCATGTTAATATTAATTCTTTTTGACATTTGATGTCTCAAATAGATAAAAGTACAAAAAGAAAGCATTTTGGGGAATTTTGGAAGAAAAATATGGCAGATTTTAATTAAAAAGATGAAGAATAGGCATAAAAGTGGTTTGTCGCAGTGGCGGCCAAAGCCAGCACCGTGGCGTCCATCAACGTGCTATAAACCACATGGACCGAGAGTAGAGTGCTACAGTGGTATCCCTCAGTGCCTTAGTGCCCAACCTGAACCAATTTAGACCCATATACCGAGACTAAGGCATTGTGGAGGGAAAGTATTGCGCCATGGAGCCCAAACGATTTTCCTATTTTTAAAAGCTTGTATCTATATATTAAATACTACAGGTTGAATGAATGGTAGAGATACATTAGCATGACCTATGAGATTAGTAGTTAGATCTATAATAATTCAATTAGACTTAAATTCACATAGAGATATGATGGGTTGGTATTTAAGAGTGAATCTAATATTGTTCGAGGGAAAATATTAGTGAATTGGATCTCCAAATAAAGTTTAGCTAGAATAATATAATTTATCAACACATAAGATTGGTTGGTGTGAAATCTTTGATCCTAGTTTAGTTTAATCAATTAGAATCTCAGTTTTGGTCTCACTTTAGTTTTGTCATTTTAAAATTCTCTACTCAACTTTTGATTTAATCAAATAGTATTAGGGATAGTTTATTTTGGTAGTTAGTAACTAGTAGTTCTTGTGGGTTCGACACTCTACTTTTTTAATTATAGTACTGGACGGTTTAGTGCATTTGCTAATAATTTGCATCAATTTTTTGGCATTGTTGGCAGGGACTACTTTTTGTTTTACTCATATCAATACAAGTTATTTCTTTGCTAGTTTGATATTGTTTTATTTTATTTTAATTTCTTACTAATTTATTTATTTTCCTTAGGATTTTTATGTGTATGAGATGAACAAGAAGTTTGGATCTTGCTCCAATAGACACTAAGAAGGTTGAAT
>WUAT03274369.1:0-11020 GCA_010015005.3 Ulmus americana | reverse complement strand
TTTTGGAGGCCAAGATTGATATGTGCCAAAAAAATTTATAACCATTGATAAGAAATATGTGTCATCATCTAGGAGTAGTGCCTTGATTAATTTGAACGACAACGTATTACTTAAACGACGATCATAACTCCAATTGTCTTATGTCATTTGTAATCTTCCCAAGTAGCCAGTATCATTTTACTCATATGATGTCGTATGAAACTTCAACTTGTAAACAAGGATTACCATATGATCACTTGGCATTGATCAGACTATAACAAATCTCTACCTCTATTTGATTAATGCCAAAGAAAAGTCTGAATGAGTTCTGGAGAGTCATTGTTCAATACATACATAATTAGATCTCTCTAATTCTAAGCAAGTCAAGACAAAGCTTGAACTTGCTTAGAGTTAGCACTTTGGTTCCTGCGTCTGCAGAATTGTCTTCAGTATAAATCTTTTCTACAAAAATCTTCTCTTTTTCTCAGGTAAAGTGGTATCTAACATCAACATGTTTTTTTTCTTTTTTTCGTGAATGGCTAGGTTCTTGCATTAGTGAAGGGCACTCTGACTATCTGAGAAAATAGTGGTCTCGTCTTCCATTAGCTTTAGTTCTTGTAGGATTCCTTGAAGCCATAGTGCTTCTTTAATGGCCCATGTAGCAGCTATATATTCTTCCTCTATTGTTGATAAAGCTATGATTGGTCATAGCTGAGATTTCTAGCTAACACAACATCCATTAAGGCAAAACATATAAGATGTAGTTGACCTTCTGTTGTCTTTATTTCCGGCATAATCAGCATGAACGAAACCTTCTAACCTTAGTCTTGTTCCCTCCTTTCTTTCATAGATTACTCCCAAGTTTGATGTTCTTCTAATGTACCTAAATAGCCATTTGACAGCTTCCTAATGTTTCTTTCTAGAGTTACTCACGTCCTTGCTTAAGACACTCATAGCAAAAGAAAGGTTTGGTCTTGTACTCACCATAGAGTACATTATTGATCCAATATCATTAGTATAAGGTATATTGGCCATGCATTTCTTCTCTTCATCAGTTACATGACTTAGCATTTCATCTAATTTAAAATTACTAGCAAAATGTAGAGTAATAGGTTTAGAATTATGCATAGACAATTTTGTTAGTATCTTTTCCAGATAAGTTTTCTGATTCAATTTTAACATATTATTTTCCCTATTTTTAACAATATTCATACCAAGAATTTTCTTTGCTCTACCTAAATATTTCATTTCAAATTCTTCAATGAGTCTTTTCTTAAGTTTTATAATGCTATTCATATTTTTACATGTAAGAAGTCATCAACATATGGTAAGAACACTATCATATCATGAATTTTATTTCTTTTAAAATATAAACAAACATCATAGTAGCTTTTAGAGAAGCCAGTACATGTAACAAAAGAGTTAAATCTTTTATTCCATTGCCTAGGTGACTGCTTGAGGCCATATAAAGACTTTCTCAGTCTGCAGACCAAATCCTAGTTTCCAGCTACTTCGAGTCCCTGAGGTTGCCTCATGTAAATTTTTTCCTCAAGCTCACCATGTAAGAAAGCTGTAGCCAAGTCCATCTGCTCAAGTTCACAGTCAAACTGAGGTACTAATGCTAACATTAACCTGATGGTTTTGTATTTGACTACGGGTGAAAAATTTCAGTATAATCCACCTCTTCCCTTTTTGTAAATCCTTTTGCTACCAGTGTGCCTTGTACTTCCTTTTATCTTCATGAGACACACCTTCTTTAATTTAAATATCCATTTGCAATCAATCAGTTTCTGGTTGTGTGGTCTTTTAACTACTATTCATGTGTGATTCTTTTTCAAAGAATCCATTTATGTTCTCATGGCCTTTTTCCACTCTACAGAATCTGAGCATCTTATTACTTCCTCATATGATTGTGGCTTGTGTAACTCTACTCCTTGTGCCAAGTAGAGTGCATATGAAACCACTTATGCATAGCCAAACCTCTCAAGTTGTTTGATTATTCTTCTTTTTTTGTCCCTAACAACTACAAATATGGTCATAGGCGGCAGTTCAAAACCGCCATGTGAGAGCAAAGGAGGCGGACACGAAACTGCCATCTAGATAATTGCCGTAATAGCGTAGTTGGTTAGTTGGCAGTTTTGACACGCCTTATTAGATGACTTGATGTGGCGGTTCCTTTTAAAAAATGCCATTTTTAATTTAAATTTACATGGTGTTTATTATATTTATCTGCCGTTTAAAGATATATATTTTTTCTAATTGTGATTTTAGACATCCGTTTATCATAATAATCGCCGTTTAAACCCTTTTAAAAAAACGAAATTAAATGCTTATCCATCTTATTTTTTAACCTGCAAATGCCAGAAAAATCAAATAGCCAGTAAATATATAATTCAGAAAATAATAAGTACTTAAAAACACAAATATATCACATAGCCCATAAGCATATCTAATTAAACAAAAAGTCAATAAAATTAAAACAAAAATCTATATATGAAAATAAGTTCAAATAAAGAACATAAGTATATTTACACGAAATCGTATAGATAGACGGCCCATTTCTCCCTAATCTCATCCACCTTTTTTTTGTGTACGTTTAAGCGTTATCGAACTGTAGTAAAATGACATTCCATCGGTTATTGACGATGAAGTCCATAAAGCAGAGAATGAAATATCCACATTCTTTATTCGTAGGTTATTTTGTACACTACAACCGTATATAAAATAAGTGTGTTATAAATAACTTAGTCTCTAAAGTATACACGCATGGAATTGAACTAATTAAAAACACTAAAGAAATAGTTATACCTTAACAATCTTCCAAATTACAGTATTTTTTGTGATGTTTTCCTCCGATCCACATTCCACATTCGCAAAGTGTTATATTTTACCCAAAAAAAAAACATTAAATTAAAAAAGTAGCACAAATATAAATTATCAACCAATATACTTCTTATGTTGTTAAAACTTGAGATATGTCCTGGTTTGGTTTCTAGTTAAGTGGATCCATCCACCAACATTGAAAACTTCTTGGGTCAATGCCAAGTAAAGTTCAATGCCAATTAAAAAAAAGTTTGTGTTAAGTCAAATTGCACACATTTACATACATTATTTAGAATATTTGTGAAGCGAGTAAACTTACCCACTATTGTAGGGAGCCAACCATACACTATTGTTAGCACTATCTTTCAACTGTCCAAAAAGATATTTTGCCCTTGTTTCTTGATCAACCACACCAATCGTGATTTAATAAGGGCAAACAAAATTGATCAAGTTGTAATTCTCGCCAATTTCTTCTCTTATTATGTCATATAAATACCTACATAAAGTTGTTTAAGAGATTAACACGCGTAAGAAATAAAAACGTAATGAACACATTACATATTGCAAGCAAACAATAATAATAAACATTACCTTATGTACATGGAAATAGTAGTGGCTGTTATCTCCTGCATTTGACAAAACCACTTGATTTCATCGCTATAAACAAATAAATCATGTTGATAGCCCAAAATTTGACTACCCATTGAAAGATGGATAGTTGAATTGGCACTCGTCCTTAATGCCTTCATCCCTATCTTCCTCAACATTGGAGTTGGTAGTTTGCAGGGTTAGAAAGATGGATCAGCCGCCGATTCATGTGGTATCACGTGGGAGCTAGAATCATACATCCTCTGCTTAGTAGGCCAATGATTAGTGGATAAGATTCTTACCTACATATAGCAACTCAAAATGTAATTAGATTGTTAACAATGCAAACATAGCCCAAAACAGGGTTAAATTTAATGTGTACCTTTGTGTATGGGAGGACTAGATTAGCTAGCCAAGGTAAGGGAACACCAACTACTTGTCCAACATAGATGTAGTTGTCGGTAGGACAAGGCAACAACGCCTTAGGAACAAGGACTGTATCGATCGATTCACGAAGATGAGTAGCTTCATAGCTAGTAAAGTGTATGGGCATATCATCCGGAATCGTATCGAACACTTGTCCTACCGCGACAATATTGTCCACAGTTCCCACAGATAGGTTACGCTTCCCTCCCTAAATAAAACCACATATCAGTATATTATACCCATTATTAGTAAATTAAAATAAATAAAAAAGTCTCATTAGTGTAATAACTAACCATAGGAGTGGGTTGTACAACTTGTTGGGATTGGATGTGCTAGTACTCTAGGTTGTATGCTAGAGTGCAACTTGCATTCCCACTGCGAGGCATGGCATAAATGTTTTGGCCACTCTGCATCTGCTAGGATTGCATGAGCACCAACATATCATGCAATCTTTTCAGCTCAGCATTGGTATTAGCTTTGTAGGCATCATATTCACCTTGTAAGCCTCAAACTCTGACCTCGGAATTGTGTTGCAGGTTCGAGGCTTATGCCAAACTTTTGTGAAGTTACCCGCCTACCCACATGCCCTAACACGACCTGGATGCTTCAGTGTGCCAATATCCATCGTCAAGATGTCATTCCTCCCCATAGGATGGATTTCACCCTACGTTGCCTTTTCAATAAGCTCCTTGCACATATTATTATAAGTCATTAATTAGTGACATTATAAACTAAAACAAATTTAATAATCAAAGAATCAACCCAAGCCTCAATCCATAGCTCATGTCTCAGGATGGGATCAAGGGTTCCTTTTGCTTGTTGCTACAATAATAACACAAACTTGTTAGTTAATTTTCATATGTAAAAACAAATTGAAATCACAACACGTTAACATATATAACACATACTTACAAGATCGATTTCTTTTCTCTTATATCCTTTGCAGCCCAATCGGTGGGGCAGTTTATTTTTGGCCACTTTCAACTTCGCCGCAGTACTTTCTTTTTGAAATGGCTCAAAAAGTGTATGTTTGACAAACCGATCCCATACTTCTTGGGATATGAATGAGTACTTCTCTGGAGGATGATAAAGGAAACACTTATCAACATAATTCAAACCTAATTTGCTCTTCATGTCTTTCCATGACTTCCCGGCATTTTTTATTAGAAGGTACCTTCGAAACAGCTCTAAGGCAAAGTCCCTGCAATATGTACGTAATAAATGACAAAATTTAGTTAGAGATTGTTGAAATATTTAACAAATTTTTGTGTAATTAATAACTACAAATATATTTTCAATTACCTGACCGTCTACCCAAATCCGATCCTTGAGCTCTTCAGGCACGTCTTTCCATTCGAGGAAATCGATTGGGACACATGTTCTAGCCAAGGTGTCAAAATAGTTCATCAATTTGATGACATTTGACCCAATTGCGTGGCCAAGTTCATCGAACTGGACCTCCATCCTTTGACCTCGGGTTCTCAACCAAGATAGGTTTTCATCAAGGTTGGGCCTTAGGTCTTTTTCTTTTGAGAAGATAAGTTGCGTGCTTGTCCAAGTTACATTTTCAATTATATATCTACAAAAACTAATGCACATTATATTTGTATTGTACCTATGTCCATTAACGTATTGCTATAAATATCACACTGCATGTGCACATATATATAAAAATGGAGCTACAGAATACTATGAAATTAACAATTAAACTAAAACAAAAAGTCAAAATAACTGAAACAACATCAAAACAAAGAGAAATTTGATATAAAAAAACCCATAACCATATCAAAATCCCAAATCTGGAAAAAAAAAAATTAATAATAATCATAGAAAACTTACGAATTAATCCACAAAACTTGATTTATCCAACCAATAAACCAAAACCCAAGCTTTTCCACAGGAAAAAGTGATGAAACACTAAGATTTTCTGGTCCGAGAAGGTTGACCGCGACGACTGGACTCTAATAATCACAATTTTAGGGCTTCAAATACGAATGGGACAAGGCAAGAGGTTGGAGGTGATTTGGACCTCAGGTGGTAGTTACAATAAACAACTTCCGCCTAAAGTGTTAAGTACTCACGTGACACGCGCATTTTTCTTTAGGCAGCAATTCATAACATAATCACCTTCTTAAGTTAAACATTAGACAGTGATTATATTTATCAACCGCCATCTAAACATCCTATTGGGCAATTTATCTTATTAACCACTGTCTTTCTTCAATGCCCCTCTTCATGTGGCGAGGTTTTATAAACTGCCGCATTTCAATATTTTTGTAGTAGTGCCTTGTGAGCTAATAGGAGTTATTTGTGGAGTCTTGTTGTTCTTGAGAGTCATCAAGTTCATTAGTTTCTTCATCTTGTTCTTCTTCATGTCCAGGTTGTTCATTTCTTTCATCTAGTCTCAGCTCTACCTTAGGATCAACATCTATGATGATATTACTTGTAGAGTATATTTTGGTATGCTGAAACTTCTGGTGACTTATCTGATCCTACACTATGGTTAGGAGAAGATAAATATGGAAATAGATGTTCATTAAAAATTACGTCTCTGCTTATGATTATTTTAGTGCCTTTAGGTTCAAGAGACCATAGTCTATATTCCCTTTACTCCATCTCCATACCTTAGAAAAACACACCTAATCAACCTATGATCTAGTTTTCCCTCTTTGTTATATGCAAACTGCATATCCAAACGTCCTCAGGTTACTTAGATTTGGTGGTTTTCTAGACCACTTCATCTGGTATTTTAAATTCAATTGCACTAGATGGAGATCTATTTATTAGGTAAGTAGCAGTGTTCAAAGCTTCCCCCCAAAAAGGTTTAAACATTCCTGAACCTACTAACATACATCTAACCTCTGTTGGGGTGTGTAGACAATAGATTTCTACAATACGAATTTTGTGGAATTGAGGCCACTAGCAACCTGCTAAACTTGTAGACAAAGAAAGAAAAGTGAATGTGAAGTCCTTGACACCGGGGTGGTGCCACCCAAATGAGCTTTGACGGTTAAGTTAGCGAGTAGAATAAGAAAATAAAGAGATAAGGAGAAGAGAATAGGGTGAGAAAAGGTGTCACCGTGACCATGGAACTTATGACGTGGCAGGGGGCCATATAGAGGTTGGAATGCAACTTTATGGCAGGTGCAGAGTAGCCGAAGCTCAGCTCTGTGGGAGGCGTCGTAAAGTGGCTGGAACTCAACTTTACAACAAGTGGTGTATGGAGAAAGCATTGGTACCAACTATAGAGAAATCGAAGTAAGAGAGAGTATGGAGATCATATTTGAGATATAAAGTGCAAGGTCTAGAATGCAAGGTATATCCCCTTTAAGGGGAGTAGACCTTGGTATTTATAGGCAATTGGGGGAATAAATGCTTAGATATTACACCAATTGATTTAGCAGGACGTTATGTCTGTTATGCATGTTAATAGGAGTAAATGATGGCTCTTCATGATGTAGAGCGAGACTTTATGTCCATTATGCATTAATAGGAGTAAATATGGGCTCTTCGTAACATTCACAAACTTAATGAGGCATAATGGCCATTAGTGTTGGCTCTACTTAATGTAGAATGAAACATTATGCACACTAACTTAGCGTAACTGCTGTAACCTCCATGTAATGACTCATTCAGGAATGAAGGAGTAAAAGGCTTTGGGCCGTAAGGTGGGTGATGAGCCGGAGCATGGAATCGGCCAAGGAGTAGAGCCTGTATTTGTGGGCTATTGCGTAGAGCCAAATAGGTTGTAGCGTAAAGCCAAATGGTCCGTGGCGTGGAGCTAATTGGGCCTTAGCGTGGAGCTAAATGACCCATTATTGGGTAGGAAGGTCATTATGGATTTTTTTTTGTCATATAATTTGTCCCCCACTCTCTAAGTTTAGTGATTCTAAGCTTAGAGTGTAATACCAATTGACTATGAGGATCAGAGGATCAAATCGTAGTACTGAAACAAACAAATTAAGTGAATTTTGAAATGCTTGTTTAACAACATGTCATGCAGAATTTTAATTGAGCCAGTGACAAGTCGCATGGATATATTGTAACGACGAGTCGTGTCTTGATCGAAATAACTTCATGTCGTGTAATAGTTGAAGCAACAACATGTCGTCTATCTAATGAAGTGACGGCATGTCGTGCAGTGTGTTTTCATGCTTTGGCTTGACATGATGTTGAGTGAAACATGAAAATCTGGAGTTTGAATCAACATGATGTCAACTGGAGACATTTGAGTCTAAATTGATTCGACATGTGTTGTTTGATAGTCAAGGAATGGCATGTCATGTGATTTTTTGCAATAACGACATGTCACGTGAAATATGGTGCGATGACAAGTCGTGTGGCGGTTGAGGCAACCGAACTTGACATCCTATGAACTGCTCCGTTGAGTTTGACTCAACAAGATGTCAAATGAAGTATGTAGGAGTGGATGTCAAGTGGAGATACTTGGGTTGAAGTTGATTCGACGTGTGGAACTCGCCGTTTAAGAGCCTTTAAACCATGGCTCAACATGGTGTTCAGTCTATATGTTTAGGTAGGAGTTGGCTTGACGTGGAGTCGAGCGAAGTCTTGTCTTGCTAGCGAAGGAAAGCCCTTTCGTCGGGGAATAAGTTATAACTTTGGCTCGACTTAATGTCAATACAAACCTATTTGGGAATGGTCTCATGCCCAGAATAGCTTGTCACTTCATGGAAGTAAGGACAATCTATTTGCCCCTTTGCTCGACATTGTGTCAAATAAAGTATCACTAGAAGTGTTCTTTATGGGAAGCTAACTGTTCACTTGGGTTGACTCGACATTAGGTTGAGCCAACTTATTCGTAGAACATGAAGATGTACTGATGACTTGTATGGCCATGCTCATGGGTAGTGTGGTTCATGCGACTGGCACATGTAGGCACTTGACTCGTGTACTTGGCATATTCAGACACATGCAAAGTGCGTGTATGGCACGCTTAAAGGTAGGAGTTTGAAAAAGCTGATATTCCCATTTCCTGAGGCGTCTTTGATGATCGACATGTGTCCCATTTGAAAAAATGGGTTTTAGAAGCTGAAAAGCTTCAAAAAATACTCATTTCTAGGTTTGAGAATTTTCTTAAAAGGTGAAACATCTTGCAGAGGAAGCTTCTCAAGCTCAAGGTGAAAGCAAGATAAAAATCAAAACTTTTTCTCACCATCTCCATAGAATCAACAGGGTAAGGTATTTTCTGGGTTTTTCTTTTGGATTTGGTCCATTTTACGGGAGTATTGAGGATTTTTAGCATAAAGTGGGTTTGGTTTGAAGAAAAATATTGGGTTAATTGTTTTGAGCTATTTTTGAAGTTTCTGGAATTGATTTGGGTTTGCCAAAGTTTGCATTGCGTTTCTGGGTAAAGAAAAAGGAATTTGTTTTGGTCATTTTATGGTTCTGGGCATTTTGTGGGCTTGAAAGAAAAAAATTGTGTTTGTGGGTATTTCTAGAGAAGGCAAGCTTGTGTCATAGAGAGTGTTGGCTCGACATTTGGTCGAGCCAAGTAATTCTTGCTTCGAGCAGTGTAGAGTAGAAGGCGAATGTTGAAAATTGTGTGTTGGCTTGATATCAAGTCGAGCGAAGGTGTTTTTGAAGAAAACCAATTGATTCTAGTTGACTTAACATAGTGTCGAACATGGGTGGAGTTTAAACCATAATCTTGTTGAACTGATGGTGTTACTTATCTATGGGAGTGTGAGAAGTTGAGTCAACCTAATTCAGAGATTTGGTATAGTTTGCTCGATATCATGTCGAGTGAAGGTGCTTGTTTATCTCTTGGCCGAATGGACTTCCTTATGTTAAGATGAAGGTTGTAGTTCAATGATGAGTTCCAGATCGTGGGGTTGAGCGAAGAGGTAGACTTTTATCAGGGGAGTGGCCAGGAAAAAGAGCTTGAGCTGATTAAGGCTTAAGTAGTCAAACATGTGGATTTGAGCACACTTGGGTGTCAGTGACGATGTCGAGCTATATATAGGCATGGAGCCTGACTTAGAAGACTTTGAGGAAAGGGCTAAGGCAAGAAAGATGGTGTCGAGCTGGCCGTAGGTAGACCAGTTGAGATCGTTATTGAGCTAGCCGGACAATGTGTAGAGCTAGAGTTTGCGTAGAGCCGGATGAGTCAGACTCTAAGTCATTGATCTGATGTAGATTCAGATGAGTCAGATTTTGCTTCTTTGACTTTATGTAGAGCTTGGTTGCTCTAACTTGAGGTAAATTCGTCTAGATGGAGGATGGACGAGTTTAGACCGGCGCCAGCTTGTTCCCTGGTGATAGTATCTATCTGACCCCCTATAGAACGTAGAAGGGCATTTGTATATCAATCGTCGCGTCGATTGTCGTAAAAGGATTGCCTATCATGGTTAACTTTGTCTTCTTTCCACTTGATCTCAACCCAAGCACGAGCAAGAACATCTTCCATAGTTGTGCAATTGAACTAAAGGAGTTCCTTGTAGAGTTCTTTGTTGAGGAAGAGACCTTTCCAGAAGGCATCAATGGATGTCTCCTAATTGCATAAAGAAATGGACACTTTCTCTCAGTTGAAGCAGCCAACGTGGTCCTAGAGTGTCTCTCAACAGCGTTGGTGGACCCTGTAGAGGTCTCCTAAGAGCTTTTCTAACTTCTTGCTACTGAAAACTTGCTCCACAAAGGTGTCCATGAGCTGGGGGAAGGATGCGATGGAGTTGTTTGGTAGATTGTGTACAACTGGAAAGTTGGTCCAATCAGGTTGGACCCGAAACTCTTGCATATGGAGGCCTTACGGAGTTCACTAGGAATGGCGGCGGTGAACATTCTTTGCTTGTAGGAAGCAATGTGGTCATTTGGATATGTTTTTCCATCGTAGAGCTTCATGTTTGGAAAGGTAAACTTCTTCGGCATCTCCATGAGGGCAATGGTGTCAACGAACGGTGAGTCGGCGTAACTATGTGGTAGTCACTTCTTGAGTAGAGTCGAGACCCCTGGGATTTGTTGGATCATTGCTTCCATCTCTGCTAACCTCTTCACCATTGCTTGTTCAAGGGGAGACCCGGCAGAAGAGAAGAGAGTGGTATGGATGTCACTTGAGGCATAAGACCTCCACTCGACCCAAGATGTAGAGCTGAGTTATAGGTACTAGTGAATGATGGAACCAATTAGTAGTATGGACTAGCCGTTGATTGAAGCAACGAGTAGACAGGAGGTTAGTAGTTAAAAGGCG
>WUAT03274258.1:0-11020 GCA_010015005.3 Ulmus americana | reverse complement strand
AATGAGCTTAGGAAAATGAGGGTTGTTACATTGCAACTACCAAATCTAGGATAATCTTGTTGAATTCATCAAGATTTTGTTGCAACTCCTTGGACAAATCGATCTTTAAGCTAAAAAGCCTCTTGAGCAAATAGATCTTGTTGGGAAGGGTCTTCACAAGATATAGATCATCTAACCTCTGCCACAACTCTACAACGGTCTCCAATTTGTCACATTCTCTTAATACATTATCGATAAGATGTAACATAAGAACACTATGACAAGTTTTCAACAATTTACCCTTTTGATACTCGGTAAATGTCGTAGGAAATTTTGGAACCTTTTCGATTGCTGCATCAAGATCTCTTTCAATCAACACATCCTTCATCTTCTTCTTCTATAATTGATAATCCCCAGTGCCATCGAACTTATCAACATCAAGATTGTAGTTTCCCATCTTGTTGAGATTTTTCTGATATGTTTCTTTTTCAACCCAAGAAACGAATCCCACGAGATCAAACCTTCTCCCGATTCCTTTGAGTACCTAACCTGGCTCTAATACCACTGTCGAGTTTTTGCACTTTCTTGACAAAGAATAATAATGAATAAATGATCACAAACTTAGATAAATCTCAAAGAATCAGAGGTAAACAACACAATCTTGATCACGAAGTTCGACCAAATCAGCCTACGTCTCCGGAGCTCTGTCATCGGAACCCTTTGCACTATAATGGAATGGATTACAATTGAATTACAAGAAGAACTCAGAAACTTTTGCTCTCTAACCCACTATTTGGATCCCAAGAAAACAAGAGAAAGCCTTGAGATTTCCTAAGAACGAAACCCAGCCCTTAATCCTAATTACACCATTTCTCAAACCCAAACTCACCAGCAAAAGTTTTAAGATAGATTATCTCTCTAGAATCTAAACTTGGTTCTCTCTCAAACTTTTACAAAGTAAAAACTTCAATCTTAAAGCATATAAGAGAAATTAAGCTTTTATATGCTATTATAATCTAATCAAAACATGTAAATAACTAGAATAAATCATAGTCATTTAATTGTATGATGTGACACCACCTTAGCACCTTAAGGATCCAATAAAATGGTTAGAATTGAGAAACTTCGCAATAAGTAACTGAATAACTGAAAATGAGGGTTCAAGAAACAGAGGACTCACCGTAGTGGAAAGCTCCCTCACCATGATGAGAGTCGTGAAAACACCCCATACAAAAAACCAGTAAGAAACTCGCCGCAGCAGAAATCACCCTCGCCGCGGCAAGAATCGTGCCAAAACCCTCATACTAGAACCAGTGAAAAACTCGCCGCGGCAACCACTAAACGACAAGCAAAACTTAGAGCGAAACTTTGAGCTCGCTGAGGCAGATAAAACCCTTACTGCGGCGAGAATTGAGCAGTAAACCAAAGTTGAATTTTTCCATCCGAAACAAACTCCAAACCAATTCTGATCCATTCCAATATGCCTATAATTTTGTATCAGACTAATTAACAATACAAGAGATATCTCACATTAATTTAATTCTTTAAAAAAATCACATAAATACTAGTAGAGTAGTCCAAATTACAAATTACGTTATCTTAAAATTTTGTCACTATTAATTTATATATATATTGTTAATTTTTTTGGGTCAAAAAATTAACAAAATTTGATATATGAATTTTTTTTTTTATCCAACAAATCAAATGTGAGATATCATTAAAATACATATTATTCAAACTTCGGTTAAAAAAAAAAATCAAATTCTAAGTGCCAAAACATCATTAACCATCTAAACTCGTATATGCCTGTCATCCTTTAATGCATTGTGATATTTATATATATGAAGGAATATGTCTTGGTTTTTGTATCATATACAAATCATACAAGTAACTTTGAGTTTGGGGTACTAAATTGAACACTTTTGCATGAAAGTTGCCATAATATTTGTATATTATAGCTTATTAGTAAAGTACACGAAAAGTTATTATTTTAAGATATTCCATACAAAGTTTTATGTGTATAGCATTGCGATACATATGAAACACAAATCAATAACATTTTTTCAATTAATTAAACCACAATTAAATATATTTCACTATACTATAATTAAAACACCTATTGTTCTATATTGGTGTCTCAAATATCATCTTATAGGTAATATGACACGTCTTCTCTTCAGAACTTTAGGATTAATTACATTTTGCCTTTTTTTTTTTTTCTTTCCTCAAAATTTATTTCTCTGCTTTTCAAATCTTATATAAAAAAAAAGTCTATTCAAAAGAAAAACCTTATAAAAAAAGTATATTATAAATTTAATTAAATAATATTACGTATACGGTTAATTATATTTTTTATGTAAATTCTCAAAATACCCTTTAACATAGTTTTTTCAACTTTTGTCTGTTTAATTTGAGTTTTGAGTTTTTGGTGTTGTTTAGTTTTTTTAGTTTTAATATTTTTTAGATTTTCCATAAGTCTAAATGTAATTCAAAAACATATATATATATTTTCAAAAAAAAGTATTTTAGACATTATATGTTGACACTCAAAACCAAGTAATATTTAATTTAATGTAGAGGTTAATTTTTACAATATATATATATATATATTTTGAGATGCTAGCTTATTTTAGAATTTGAGTCTAAGAGTATCTGTTATTAATTTTTGTAATATTAAGAAGTAATTTTGAGAAAAATCAAAATATAGGATACCAAAATGCGATTAACCCTTTACAAATTGGTAACTATAGAAGCCAATCACACATCGAATGAAACACTAGAAATTAATTGTTCTTCAATATTTAATATATTATTCCGACATCAATCGCAAAAAAAAGGACAATTTTATTTATGATCACTAACTTTTACAAAAAATATACTCCTATGACCATTATTTATGAACATTTATTGAAAATAATAATATTTGATATATTTATTGTTGTCTGGTTTTTACACAATATAATTTATTGGAAAGTCCTTTTATTGTTGTTGGATTTGACACTATAGTTTATTGGAAAGCCCTTTTATTGTTGTCGGATTTTGACACAAAATAATTTATTTGAAAGTTTTAAGAACATATTTTCCATATAATCACTAAAGTTAACCAAAATATTCCCTTGTAGTTGTTAGACACACAGTCAGAAGTTATCATTGCATTATTTTTGTCGTCAAACTTCAAACATTTGTTGGTAACAAAGCGGAGCTTTGATTGTAGTGAAATTTGTCTCATTGCATTTGTATTGATTATGTAAACAAATTCAACACTTTGTCCAAATAAAAAGTTATCATAAATTGTATTTTCAACAATTTTTTATACGTAATGGTCATTTGATGCCAATTTCTACAAGTTGATGGCTATGAGTGTAATTTTCAACAAAAAAAAAAAAAAATTGTGAAAATGAACGTAAGAATAAGTGTGTAAGCATACAAAGTCAAAACATACAAAGCAATCACGGGCATCCCTAGAATTGGAATATTTGATTCAGTATAATTGTCTGATTTATAGAGGGTGTATAGCCTCCCTATCCCATATGCATAAAACTAAATACATTATTAACACACTTATTTTAATTATATCTACAACTCTTTATTTATTTATTTATTTTTTTTCTGGTTGTTGTTGATGATTATGACTCTTAAGTATTTTCTAATCTCCAATTCATGCACCCATCGTTATCCTTAAATTTCGAGAACATGTTATGAGAAAAGCTGATGACCTTTTTGGGCGCCACATAGTCCATAAAAGTAGCAGTGGAAAAATTGTTCGAATAATTTCTATACAGTAATTATGTAATATAATTTTTTTTAGCGAATTATGTAATATAATTTTACTTTAGGAGATATATAATGATTTTTAAACTATCGAAATTAAACTAGATATGAATTTATCAACTTCAGCTGATGAACACCATTTAGTAGGTAGATCAATTTCTAGAAGAACTTTATATATATGCACGATTTAGGTTGTTTAGAATATATCTTGTACTTTTAAGACTTTGTCAATTTAAAAACTATATATTCAAATACTTCCAAGAACCAAAACATGAATTTCAAAGCCAATGCCAAACAATCAATCTCATAGTAATCCCTGATGAAAGAAAAAGAGAAACTTAAGGTAATTACTCATAATTTGTTCATAAGTTTTATAAAAACCCAGATACCTCCAAAGGCAAGAGGTAAAAAGTTGTTTACTTGTATCCATGTAATTAATTTGATGAAGTAGGTTGGATTTGTTGGTTTTTCTTGCACAAACTAAACATGGTCGATTAATAAGATTATAAGAA
Organism: Ulmus americana; assembly: GCA_010015005.3. Taxonomy (NCBI): domain Eukaryota; kingdom Viridiplantae; phylum Streptophyta; class Magnoliopsida; order Rosales; family Ulmaceae; genus Ulmus; species Ulmus americana. The sequence goes on along the minus strand of WUAT03274258.1, from coordinate 6,758 downwards.
ACCCTAAATAGCTAGTGGAGTAATCCAACATTTTATACATATTGGGTGGACAAAAGCTTTAAACAAAGTAGTTTAGGCAAGGCATTTTTGGAGTAGGCAAATGGATTAATTAAATAACCAATAGAACACAAAACGACATTAAGATTTGGTAGCTCAACCCATTAAGCATTATTACACTAATATGGAATAACATTTGGAAGTTTAGTAGCTTACGTGAGGAATGACAAAGGGTTTGAAGTACACTCTATTGACTTTGTAACAATTCAATTAACAAAAACTCTATTTTTATAAATAAAAAAATATTTAAAAGTTAGGGAATTTCAACCGCTCACTTTCTGTGTGGGACTTTGTCATTTTGGAGCTAACACACTATTTCGGAAAAACGCTACTAAGGTCACCAACCACTCTATATCTTCCCCTATGTAACACCATCTCCCTTTAATTAACTTCCCACCTATATATATACATATAAAATATTGGGATCTTTCATATCATCTCTGATTGATTTTCTTTATGTTTTCTTGTTCTTTCTCTGACCCATTTTGACCTTCCATATTAATATTTTATTATATGGTTTTCTCGTCTCTATATGCTTCTCTCTCTGTATGTGAATATGGAACAGTAGAAATAGCTGGAGCTGCTCATTAATGGCGATATAGTTGACTGACAAGCTTTGTACTCTCATTCAATTCGTCTTATCCCATTTTTTGATATTAGAGATTTGCCATCTCTCAAGAACAACCCTCTTTACCAATCTCTTTCTTTCTCGAGACTACGCGATTTTTTGCTCACGAACCAAGGTTTCCATCTTCCCCTCTACCTCCATTATCACCACCTCTTCATAAATATGAAACCTTTCCAAACCTCTTTTTATCATTTCTAGTTTTTCCAACACTAGTTACAAACATGGTTGAGAAAAAATGGAGTGTTTACTTGTTAGTTGTTTTGATGCTTCTCTCATCTGGGTTTGTGTTTGGCAAAGAGAAAATGGATAGAAGTTTGAGTTTGAAGTTGCTTTTGGAAGTGAAGAAGTCTTTTGTGAAAGACCCAAATGGAGTTTTGCATGGCTGGTCCAAAACCAACCCGAATTTCTGTACTTGGAGAGGAGTTTCTTGTGGGATCAACTCGGTCCGAGTTGTGGGACTCAACCTTTCTGACTCGTCACTCGCCGGGTCGATTTCTCCTTCACTCGGTCGTTTCAGGAATCTACTTCATCTTGATCTTTCTTCTAACCGCCTCACTGGGCCCATCCCACCCGCCCTCTCGAATCTTTCTAGTTTGGAATCTTTGTTGCTCTTCTCCAACCAACTCACCGGGTCGATTCCGAGTCAACTCGGCTCACTAGCCAGTCTCCGAGTTTTGCGAATCGGCGATAACGGACTCACCGGTTCGATTCCCGCCTCGTTCGGTGGTCTTCTCGGTTTGGAAGTTCTTGGATTGGCCTCTTGTAGTCTCACCGGTTCGATTCCGCCGGAACTCGGTCGACTCGGCCGGGTTAAGAACTTGATTTTGCAAGAGAATCAGCTTTCCGGTCCGATTCCGGCGGAACTCGGAAACTGTTCCGGCCTCGAAATCTTCACCGCCGCCAACAACGGCTTCAATGGATCGATACCTCGGGAACTGGGTCGTCTCCAGAATCTTCAAAATCTCAACTTGATCAACAATAGCCTCACCGGAACGATTCCGGACGAACTCGGTGAGCTGAGTCAACTCGTCTACTTGAACCTCGCCGGGAACCAACTCGAGGGTCCAATCCCAAAGTCTCTAGCTCAAATGGGCAATCTTAATACTCTCGATTTGTCGTATAATAAGCTCAGAGGAGAGATTCCAGTGGAATTTGGTGATATGGGTCAGCTTGGATTCTTGGTTCTAACCAGCAACAATCTCACCGGAATCGTACCCAGAAAGATATGTTCGAATGGCACAAGCTTAGAGCATTTGTTTCTGTCGGAAAATCAACTTTCCGGCGAGATTCCGGCGGAATTGAGCCGGTGTAAATCGCTCAAACAGCTCGATTTGTCGAACAACACGCTTAATGGATCGATACCCATTGAGATTTACAGTATGGTGGAGCTAACCGATCTCTTGCTCAACAACAACAGTTTAATCGGTTCGATTTCTCCTTCTATTGGAAATCTTAGCAATCTTCAAACTCTCACTTTGTATCACAACAATTTGAGAGGAACTCTGCCTAAGGAGATTGGAATGCTGGGGAATCTTCAAATGCTTTATCTCTATGAGAATCAGTTTTCTGGGGAAATTCCAATGGAGATTGGGAATTGTTCGAGCTTGCAATGGATTGATTTTTTCGGAAATCGGTTTAGTGGGGAGATTCCAATCACTATTGGGAGGCTTAAAGAGTTGGGTTTTCTTCATTTGAGGCAAAATGAGCTTGTGGGACAAATTCCGGCCACATTGGGGACTTGTCATCAGTTGAAGACACTAGACTTGGCGGATAATGGCCTCTCCGGTGGCATTCCGGCGACGTTCGGGTTCCTCGGTTATTTGGAACAGCTGATGCTTTACAACAATTCTCTTGAAGGTAATCTTCCTGATTCATTGGTTCAATTATCAAACTTGACAAGAGTGAACCTGTCCAAGAACAGATTGAATGGTAGCATTGCTTCGTTGTGTAGCTCCAGTTCCTTTCTTTCGTTTGATGTTACTGATAATGCCTTTGATCATGAGATTCCTCCCCAGTTGGGGAACTCACCTTCTCTAGCGAGATTGAGATTGGGAAGCAACAAATTTACTGGAAATATCCCAACTACATTGGGGAAAATCCATCAACTTTCTTTGTTAGATGTTTCCGGTAACTTGCTCACCGGATCAATACCTTATGAGCTTTCATTTTGCAAGAAACTTTCGCATGTTGATTTGAACAATAACCTTCTTTCTGGGGTGGTGCCACCTTGGCTTGGAAGTTTGGTTCAATTAGGAGAGTTGAAGCTCTCTTGGAATCTACTATCCGGACCAGTCCCGCGAGAATTGTTCAATTGTTCCAAGCTGCTTGTTCTTTCTCTCAATGACAATTCTCTCAATGGAACCATCCCTGGTGAGATTGGCAATCTGTCTTCTCTTAATGTGCTCAACCTCAACAACAACAAGTTTTCCGGGCCAATTCCTCCGGCCATTGGTGAGCTAGTGAAGCTTTACGAGCTCCAGTTGGCGCGTAACAACTTCGATGGTGAAATCCCAGTTGAGCTTGGACAGCTTCAGAATCTGCAGAGCATTCTAGACCTCAGCTACAACAATCTGACCGGTGAGATCCCCCCAGCAATTGGGGCACTTTCGAAGCTCGAAGCACTTAATCTTTCGAGCAATCAACTTGTTGGGAAAGTCCCTAAAATAATTGGTGATATGAGCAGCCTTTTCAAGCTTAATCTCTCTCACAACAGCCTAGAAGGGAAGCTGAGCAAGGAGTTCAAACACTGGCCGGCAGAATCCTTCGAAGGAAATCTTCGTCTTTGTGGAAGCCCTCTTGTAGAATGCAATGGTCAAGCGTCACGTAACCAGCATTCGGGCCTTAGCCAAGTTTCCGTGGTGGTAATTTCTGGTATATGCACATTAGCTGCCATTGCTCTATTAATACTTGTAGCTACAAAGTTCTTAAAGCATAAGGGGGAGTCGTTTGGAAAATCCAGTGATGCGAACTACCTCTATTCATCGAGTTCTTCCCCGACACAACGGAGACTTCTCTTTCAAAATGGTTCAATCAAGAGAGATTTTAGATGGGAAGAGATCATGGAAGCGACCAACAACCTAAGCAGTGAGTTCATTATTGGATCAGGAGGATCCGGAGTAATCTTCAAAGCAGAACTTCCCAGTGGAGAAACGGTAGCTGTCAAGAAGATTTCATTGAAAGATGATCTCCTAGCGAACAAAAGTTTCGTGAGGGAGCTCAAGACGTTGGGGAGGATAAAGCATAGGCATCTGGTGAAGCTAATGGGATATTGCTGCAACAGAGGAGCTAATGGTGCTAATTTGTTGATTTATGACTACATGGAGAATGGAAGTGTTTGGGATTGGCTGCACAAACAAACGATTAATAGCAAGAAGAAGAGAAGTCTCGATTGGGAACGAAGGTTAAAAATCGCAGTGGGATTAGCTCAAGGAGTGGAATATCTCCACCATGATTGTGTCCCGAAGATCATTCACCGCGACATCAAAACAAGCAATTTGCTGCTAGATTCGAACATGGAAGCACATTTAGGGGATTTTGGTCTAGCAAAGCATATTGCTGAGCATGAGCACTCGAACACGGAATCAACCACATGGTTTGCTGGATCCTTTGGTTATGTAGCACCAGGTATACTAAAACAGTCTCTCTATATGCTTTCCCTATAATTTCGAGATTGAAAGTTTCTAATAGAAAATGTATGTTTTCCTTTTTCAGAGTATGCTTATTCTCTCAAGGCAACAGAGAAGTGCGACATCTATAGCTTGGGGATTGTGTTAATGGAGCTCGTTAGTGGCAAAATGCCAACGGATGCAGCTTTCGGCGTTGATTTGGACATGGTGAGATGGGTGGAAAAGAACTTGGAAACACTGGGCGCGGCGGCTCAAGACGAGCTAATAGACTCGGCTTTGAAACCGCTCCTGCCAGGGGAAGAACACGCCGTGTACCAAGTGCTTGAAATAGCATTGCAATGCACGAAAACCAGCCCGCAAGAAAGGCCTTCATCAAGGCAAGTTTGTGATCTTCTGCTAAATGTGTTGAACCACAAAATGGTGGATTTTGACAAGTTAAATGTTTAGTTCAATAACAAACAAAGATGCCCTTTTGCGCTGTCTCAGAAGGGTGGTCTGGGCTTTGGTGTGGGGAAATTATTTGTGAAATTAGAAATTGTGAGAGTTTGTAGCCAAAGAGTTGATTGTTAATTAGAAGGTTTATAGAAATTTATCCAGTTTAATCGTATTGTTTTATTTTACTGATTTTTGTTCAGACTACTTTGTCACACTTTCATTGCCACAAATTAAAGGGAGACTGATAAATCTTTAAGCAATTCATGTTCCGACTGTTAAAGAAATGTCGTTTCTGAAATGTATCCAACATAGTAATTTTATTTTATTTTATTTTTCTGAAGGGGAGTAAGTATCTTTTCTATCTACAGGAAGTACTTAAAAGTTGAAACTTCGAATTCCATTATTTAGCAAAAGTATCCAAATAATTCAATTTAATCTTTAAAAGTTGAAAGGGGATTATATGTATGATTGTGTTTTGTTTAAATGGACGCATGTATCTATGATCATTCAAAGTAACATTGTATCACGATTATATTCGATCACAAAATGTAATATTTTGATCATTCAGATAGTTTTAACCATTAAATATTAATGAGGATTATTTAATGGTCATAACTAAATGAATGATTAAAAATATAACAATATGCGGTTGAAAATGGCTAAAATGCCACTTTACTAAGCATGAGTGTCTAAATTGACAATTTAACTATTTTTGAGTGACCACAAATAGTGATTATAAAAAAATATGAATGGTAAAGGATACCCATGTGAATTTAAGTTGAATATTGAGGTATCTACCTAAATCCCTAAAAAAATAAGAGTTTAAATCATATATCACGACAACTAAAGAATACCTAACTTAATTATGCTAATGTATGCAATTATACTTGTTTTTGTACGTTTTCTTCGTATTCTTGTATGTAGATATATTTTTTAATGGAAATTTACTTTTTATTAGCAAAATAAATAAATAAAGTCCAAAATTGAATTAAAAAAAAATCTACAAAATAAAACCAAACTATTAAGTTATTTTACTATTAAAATACCAATTTTACAGATTTAACCAAACTATTATTTAGCTATTTCAGTATTCATTAAACAGTTATTAGGGGCTATTTGGTTCAGCATATCGCAACATATGAAACATAGTATACGAAACAGAATATATGAACAGTAACTTGTTTAGTTTAGTGTATATGAAACAGAGTATATGAACAGAAATTACTGTTTGGTTCAGAGTATATGAAATAGAGTATATCAAACTTTTCTTTTTAAATTTTTTTTTAATTTTTTTATTTTTAGAGTATTCAAAATAGAGTATTTGCATAATTTTTTTTTTCATCTTACTTATTTTATGTTATTTAAAACAAATAGAGTATATGATATACTTAAACAGGGAAAGTATACTTGAATAGTAAAAGTATATGATATAGAGTATATGGAACGCTGAAAGGCAAATGGGCATACCAAAAGCTGAGTATACCGTATAGGGTATAGGGTATACTGAACGCTGAAACAAACATACACTAAGATATATATATGTATATATATGAAGTAAGTAAACATAAAGCAAAAGAAACAGCCGATAAGGTCGGCAATACTATTTAGTTAGTGTGTTTTTAAAACAAAATTATAGTGATGTAAGGAAAAATTGAGAAAGAGAGAAAGGAAAACAGAGAGAGAGAGAAGGTGAAGGAAAACAGAGCAGTGGCAGCAAGCTCGAAAAAGAAGGATCCGACGAAGGTGAAGAGTATTCCGATGACACTCTCGGTAAGTTTCCAACCTCCTCTCTCTGATAAATCAGTTTTGTTGATTTGTGATTCCTTCACCTATCTGTTTTAATGATTTTTACAATTGATTAGAAAATATTTCAAATTTTTACTCTATGTGAAAATTACTTTTATGGTTTCAAAAGTTACTATTTACCGTTTTACTTTTGATAAATATTCTTGATAAAAGTAACTTTAGTTACCTTGCAATAATAGCTTGAGTTTTCAAACTTAGTTTTGAGC
>WUAT03274147.1:0-11020 GCA_010015005.3 Ulmus americana | reverse complement strand
TTCAAATTATACTTCAAAAAATAAGAGGTAGGAAAAAGATCAATCATAATAAAAATAAGAACAATAATAAAGATGATTAGAACAAATAACAGTAATAACAATAATATTTAAAAGTTAAAACATGAAAGAATAAACATAAAAAGATTGAATAATAATAATAACAATAATATATTTAAAATGGGAATAACGATATTAAAAATAAATAACATTAGAATGAATAACAATAATAAGAAAAATAAAAACTTAATATCAAAAAAAATTTAACAATAAAAGTTGTTGACACATAAATCTAATCAACGGTCAAAAAAGGATACGTGAGCAACTCTCTCCAAATAAGTGTGGTGACTTGGCATTAAGTCAGGTCAAACGACAAAACTCGGAAAATGAAGAAGATCCTATTTGACAAGATTAAAGTAATTGAAGATGCTCTCCACAGCTTTTCCTCAGAAGATGAAGCAGAAGACTAATCTCGCTTCATGTAAATGTAACTACAAATACTTTAGTCTTTTAGTAAAATGAGCTCTTGACAGAAGACTAATCTCGCTTCATGTAAATGTAACTATAAGTACTTTAGTCTTTTAGTACAATGAGCTCTTGGTAGAATGTTTACAAAATGTAATTAATATGTTATGTACTTATGAACATCTTATTAATTTATCTTTGTCATTGTTTCAATGAAAAACAAAATACAAAAAGCAGGGCAACGTTTCACTTATTTTATAAGTGCATTTCACTGCTTACGATCGTTTTCGACTACATCGGAATAATATAGATGTCATCGAAAATATGATATTCAATCAAGAACTAGGAAAGATGACTTTTGCTTTAAGTATATGTTTATGTATTTTTGTGCTATCCAATAGCATCTATAAAATATGGACGACATCGAAACTATGTTATTCTATATGAATTGCCTCAAAAATTGGGAACGGGAAACAAAAATATATATTTTAAAAACATTAACTAAAGAATGATCACATTCCTGATGTATTCTTTCACTATTCCGATTAAAAAAAATAAAAATAAAAAGTTTAATGATTTGGATTTATCACCTCTTTTTTTTTTAAATAAAAAATAAAAAAATAAAAAAATTAGTAAGTGAAATTAGTTAAGTAATTCAAACAAACAAATCTTTACATATAAATGTAAAATAAATATTTACAACATGTAATTGAATTATTTCATATATGAACAACAATAATATAAAAAATAAAAATACCTTATTACCAAAAAAATGTTTTCTATAGTGAAGGCAAAAAATAAAAAATAAAAAAAAAAAAATAAAAATTTCACTACAACATAAATAAAAAGAAAGACAAAAAAATAGAAGCAAAGATTCCGCGCTCTAAAAAATAATAATAATAATGTCAAAGTAATCCTTAATGGATTGAGGACAAGCTTTAGAAAGCAAGCACATTTGCTTATGAATCTATTTTGTTTGTATGTATACACAATTTTTGTTGTGTGTATTTAAGAATTCTCCATATATATATATATATATATATATATATATATAATTAAAAAATATTTAAAATAAAAATAAAAATAAAAAAACTTAAAATTAACATAAACCTAAACTTAAAAAATGTGTACTGTATTTTGAACATTTTATTTATAAATAGTCAAAAAGTAATAATCTCATAATAGTGATGTCTTTTTTAAATATTGAAATATTTTAATATTAGTTCAAAAAAAAAAAACTGAAACAAATCGGATGAGAAAAACAAGAAAAAAATAAAGTGATTAATAACATAATCCATTACCTATATAATAAGCGTGGATAGCTTGTGAATAGTAATTTTCAATCGTCCTTCGATTTTTGTCCTTCATTGTTTGTCGTTTTGTTAAGCGCGGATCCTCCTTCAATTTTCGTCCTTCGTTGTTTGTCGTTTTCTTAAGTGCCCATCCTCCTTCGATTTTTGTCCTTCGTTGTTTGTCGTTTTCTTAAGTGCCGATCGTCCTTCGATTTTCGTCCTTCGTTGTTTGTCGTTTTCTTAAGCACGGATCGTCCTTCGATTTTCATCCTTCGTTGTTTGTCCTTTTTTTCTTCTTTTAATTTTCTTCTTCTGTTGTGATGTGACGAATTGGCGTGGGTCCTTCAGTGTCTGATCCAGGGAAAGGAATGAGGTGTTTTCCCCTTCGAAGGTGAGGTGATCTGAAGGAACGGGGACAGTTCGTTTAAGTCGGTGGTGCAAATCGGGGAATAAAGATGCAGACATTATTGTTGTCAGGGTACTTGCTTGTGGGATAAGACCACTCTGGAAAAAGCTATCTCCACTTGTCCAAAATTGGTGGATTCCTAATCTACCTCGAGGGTGGTGAAGATACGAATGGGAGATAAGTACATATTCAAACGATGTAAGTAATGGATAGATAATAATATAATAACTTGGGTTCTAATAAATATAAATAAAAAATTCCTGGATTTCTAATCTACCTCGGGGGCGGTGAAGATACACACGGGAGATAAGTACATCATCATATTAAAATATGGGTATTGATAATGGATAATAATAACTTGGGTCATAAAATCCTATATATAAGAAACAAAGGGTCTCCTAGCGTATGGGTTCATGGAATTTATGAATGTTTCATATGGATTTTGCGATCAAACTGCAGGTCAAAATCCGTCATCTAACCTTTGAATACCTTATTACCCCCTTTCAGAACAACCTAATACCTTATAACCCCCTTTCAGGAGGGCTGGGAAGCTTAACAGAACCATTATGGTGGTCGGTATCATGCTACCTTTAGTCTTCCTGGGGGTAGGGGTTTAGGTTGTGTATTAACGCCGGGGCTCCTTGATCCCAGATTTTCGAAGATATATGGAGTATTATGGAGAAGATCTTAGGGTCTCGGACGTTAATATGTCTTCAGTTGTTGTTCTAAAAAATTATGGGAGTTTATTCTTCTAGGGGATTTTAGGGAACATATGGAGACAAGAAGTGTGAGCGTTAGGATAGTTTCCTGCCCCTCCAAGAGAGTGAGGAGTCTAGAGATTTATATCTCCTTTTGGGTTAGAAATAAATCCGATCGCACAAATGACAAGTCCATCTGGTTGTCAAAGATGACGAACTTGGGGAGGAGTTGTAGACGCCAAATTTTGTTTGAGAGGAACAAAGTGCGAATCTTGATTTAATCGTCTAAAGCGAGATGGGAGTCGTCAGAAGGTAGGATTCAGAAGGGGTGTCTTCTGACATGCTCATCGAAAGGGCTCCTCGGCCGTAGTGTCCTGAACGCCCTGGTAGCATTAAATGGGACACGACAGATCATTTATGGGTTCATTTAATGTAATCTGGACATGGTTTAAATGCGTGTCAGAGATATTATATTTAGATAAGATTTGCTCGTATTTATTTATGAGATTGTCCCATGGTTCGACTTCAAATTTCTGCATCCACGTTAAGTCCTTAGACTTTCTTCGCTATGCGATTTTTCTTTTAGTTTAGTATAGCATTTTTGTCTTTACAGATTTATATTGTTTTCTCTTCAAAAGTCGAGGGCATCTCTAAAATTTTGAATTGAAAGTCCTTTATAATTATTACAATGAGATTTAATATTTATAATAACACTCCACTAACAACGGTCTTTCCAATTGTTTCCTTCATTGAGAGTCTATCATCAAACATCCTTTGTCAAAATATTCTTCATTGTTGGTCAACATCATCCTTGGGCAATTTTGGACGTGTCACTTCCCATCGTTCGCCTCCTTGATACAAGCCGAATCTGAAGAAATGGCTTGATTCGCCATTTGCATCTGTTGCGCAAGTCTCGGTATTTTGAAAATATCTTGGGCTTAATTTGCGAAGCTACGATTCGTATGAAGGACCATTTCTTAAGATTCGGCTTGTATCAAGGTGGCGAAGGATGGGAAGTGACGAGTCCGAAATTGACAAGGGATGAGGATTCTTCGGCTTGACCCGATGACATGTCTTCGGACATGATCATTGGAAGCGTTCCTCGGGCGTAATGGGACGCGAGAGATCATTTAAGGGTTCATTGAACGTAATCTGGACATGGTTTAAGACCATATCTCTCTAAATTTCTTACCTTCCCCGACAACAGTCCTTTCGGGTGTTTCCTTCGCTGAGAATGCATCACCAAACATCCTTCGTCAAAATATATTCTTCATCCTTCGTCAACATCCTTCATCAATTTCGGACCTGTTAGTTCCCATCGTTGGCTTCCTTGATAGAAGCCGAATCTGAAGAAATGGTCTGATTCACTATTCCCATATGTTGCGCAAGTCTCGGTACTTTGAAAATATCTTGAACTTAATTTGCGAAGCTACGATTCGTATGAAGGACCATTTCTTCAGATTCTGTTTGTATCAAGGAGGCGAAGGATGGGAAGTGACGAGTCCGAAATTGACAAAGGATGAAGATCCTTCAGCTTGACCCGATGACATATCTTTGGACATGATCATCGGAAGCGTTCCTCGGGCGTAATGGGATGCGAGGGATTGTTTAAGGGTTCATTTAACGTAATCTGGACATGGTTTAAGAGCGTATCTTTCTAAATTTCTTACTTCCCCCGACAACAGTCCTTCGGACTGTTTCCTTCGCTAAGAATGCGTCAGTGAACATCCTTCGTCAAAATATCCTTCATCCTTCCACTACGATTCTGTTTGGGTTGGAAAGCTAACTTCCGCGGTTACAATTCGTATGAAGACCATTTCTTGAGATCCAGATTGTGTCAATGAGGTGAAGGATTGGAAGTAACGGGTCCAAAATTGATGAAGGATGTTGACGAAGGATGAAGTATATTTTGACGAAGGATGTTTGGTGATGGATTCTCAATGAAGGAAACAGTCCGAAGGACCAAATGACCTTCTGTGAGAGATGGTTGGTAAAGGATCCTTTACAAAGGATATGGTTTGTAGAAAGATTAATGGAAGAAGGGGCTGAAGGGTGGAAGCAGATAAGAAGAAGATTTGAGATAATAGAAGCTTCCTTCGCATCTGCTGCGTAGGTCACAATATTTTGAAGATATGTTGAGCTACAGGTGTCGGATTGAGCTGATTCTTTTTTGAATGGAAATCTAACTTCCGGGGCTATGATTCATATGAAGACCATATCTTTAGATTGACAAATAATAAAGGATATTTTGACGAAGGATGTTTGCTGATGGATTCTCAGTGAAGGAAACAGTCCAAAGGATCAAATGATCTTTTGTGAGAGATGGTTGATGAAGGATCCTTTACAAAGGATATGGTTTGAAGAAGGATTAGTGTAAGAAGGGGCCGAAGCGTGGAAGTAGATAAGCAGAAGATTTGAGATAATAGAAGCTTCGTTCGCATCTGCTGCGCATGTCTCAGTATTTTGAAGATATCTTGAGCTACATATATCAGATTGAGCTGATTATTTTTGGGTTGGAAAGCTAACTTCTGGGGCTACAATTCCTATGAAGACCATATGTTCATATTCTACTCTTATCAAGGAGGAAAAGGATGGGAAGTGTCGGGTCCAAAATTGATAAAGGATGTTGACGAAGGATGTTTGGTGATGGATTCTCAGGGAAGGAAACAGTCCGAAGGACCAAATGACCTTGTATGAGTTATGGTTGGTGAAGGATCCTTTACAAAGGATATGGTTTGAAGAATGATTAGTGAAAGAAGGGGCCGAAGGGTGGAAGCATAAGAAGATTTGAGATAATAGAAGCTTCCTGCGGATCTGCCGTGTAGGTCTCAGTATTTTGAAGATATCTTGAGGTACAGGTGTTGGATTGACCTGATTCTTTTTGGGTTGAAAATATAACTTTTAGGGCTACGATTTGTGTGAATACCATATCTTCAGATTCAGCATCTGTCAAGGAGGCGAAGATTGGAAGTGACGGGTCCGAAATTGATGAAGCATGTTGACGAAGGATGAAGGATATTTTGACGAAGGATGTTTTGAGATAGATTCTCAGCGAAGGAAACATTTCCAATGACTGTTATCGGTACATTTTTATTATAAATAATAATAAGTATTAAATATAATTGTAATTTTGAAAAGGGATTTTCCCCCTTTCCTTTTATTTTATGATTTATTCTTTGATAAATCTTTGATTATTGTACAGATACATATACCTTGTTGTTTAAATCTTGTTTATTTTATGATTTATTCTTTGATAAATCTTTGATTATTGTACAGATACATATACCCTGTTGTTTAAATCAAAGAACATAATTTTTTTTGACTAAGTTGTGATGTGAGTTTTTTTGTATTTGGTTGTGGAAAATATGACGACTGATGTGGACAGGGAATTTATAGTAATTTCGCGAACAGATAATAATATTTGGGGCCGAAAAGCCCATATCTTCTGGTTAAGCCGATACTGATAAAACAAAAGTTTGGAATGGTGAATGGGAACGAAGGAACGTTGTGAAGGATGTTCGCAAAAGATATTCACGAAGGATGTTCCGCGAAGAGTCCTGAGAAAGGATAGTTTTCCAAAGAATTGTAAAAGAAGAGAGAAAACCTAAGGAAAGAAGTTTATTGAGGCAAAGTTTCGCGACTGTGAAAACTCAAAGAATTAAGCAGTTTATTGAGGCAATTGTATTTGGAAGATATATTCAAACACTTCATTATCACACAAATTATCTCCACGATAGTCTTCAAGCCTGTCTGCTCCTTTGATAGGAAATAGGAGTGTCACGAAAGATATGCTTCGATCTAATCCTATGTTTCACTTCCGGAAACATAACAAATCCTTCATGAATAAACCGCCAAGCGAATATGTAATCCACTTCTTCTCCTTCGCGAGGATGGGTAGACTCTGCTAAACGAGTCTTCCACGACGAAGAACTTGATGCTTCGACTTCACCAGAATCCATTGTTTCTTCATCCGAGTATTGTCGATAATGGAAGGATGGCGTGAAGAATGTGAAAGGAATCTTCTTTGGCACAGGATCAACATCAGCATAAAGAAAGTTGGAGAATCTACGGGGTTACTTTTCGTGGCGAAAGATAAGTCAGACGGAGGAGAATGTGAAAGATCATATTCCGCAAGACCATATTCAGGATAGAAAATCTTGTGATATGAAGGATAAGAAGCGGATTCAAATTTCACGGGGAGTAGACTGACTAGATCTTCCAGATATTCAAACCCCCAGATGTTTTGAGGAGGAAGCCAAAAATATTTATATCTGGTAAGATCATTCCCCCAAAATTTTGCAGAGCCTAATCCTCCAGTAAAGGCGAAACTACGACAGATAGATAAAGAATGTTGTGCGAGGATAGAAGACCTACGCATCTTTGCCAACAAAGCTTCGTCCCTGGGCAGGTACAAATAAAACCAAGGCGAAGCAGCTCTAGGCCTTTTATGCTCAAGAAAGAATTCACGAGGGAGTGGCTTGAAGTCAGGATCGTAACGCCTAACAGGGGGATCAAACAACTTGATCCATCGAGACTTGCGTGGAATAACTATAAAAGATAATTGAAACAATTTAATACTTTGAATAAATTCATGAATAATTAAGATAAATATAAATATCTGATTTATTGTTTGAATATTACAAAATTTGGATCCAGTGATCACATTGAACGAAAGAAAAAAAAAAAAAAGAAGAATCATTTGTTCTGTAGCTCTGGACCCCGACCTTGATTCGCCGGCTCAGTTGCTTGTGTTGAAGGAGGTAACATCACAGGACGAAATTGCGGAGCGTCGCTCTTGTGGAAGAAACTAAGACTCTGGACTTTAGGAGACTAGAGCATCGAAGGATTAAAATGGATGGTCACGGTGTCATCAAAGCCGGTCTGTGTGCTAGGAATTGAAGGAAACTGAAGAAAACCCTCCAAATCGGAAGCACCACTGCTTGAGACAGCTTTAGACTTGACCTCTGGCTGATCCTTCGCCCAGCGATCTGAAAGTTCAGACCCCAAAACTTGAGAATCTCCTCCCTGATATTTGGTTTCATCTTCCATTTGTTCAGCGAAAGTCACTCCCAGATTTTCCTTCGTCACGTAGAAGTCCAGGTCATAATTACGACCCTCAATCTTGAACCGGGTGTGACTTTGCGTCAGGACTTCTAGACATCTCTCTTTTTCATGTGTTTATGCCTGCTGTAAAGCGTGCTTTAATCCGGAAATCTTGACTTGAAGCTGGTTGTTATGATTTTCCTCGACCGCAAACATCTAGAAAGATGGAACACGTTAGACGATCCAAAAATATGTATTCTAAAAATCAAAAGTCAAGTAGGAGAGTACCCTCGCCAGCTTGTCATTTTCCATTTGGAAGAAATTAGCTCAGTCAGTTATATTTTTATATTCTTCAGAGAGCTCCTTTAGTTTCAAGCCGACTTCTTGGGCTTCCTTCACTTCGGTTTCTCTTTTGGCACTCAGCTCTTTGAACTTCAGAGCGATTTGTTCTGCCTCCTTCGCCTCAACTTCTCTTCTAATGCTGAGCTCTCGCAGCTGGAGAGCCTCTTTTTGTCTCATGGAGCTTAACTTCAGAAGCCTATCCAGGTTTTCCTGAAGAGTGCAAGAGACCTCTTCTAACTTGTTACTTCTAGAAGGACCTGATTCAAGTGATTCAGGAGTAAAAATTCCTTGACTCCCAACAGGAGTCTTCGCACGAGATTGATCTTTCGGCGAAGAAGTAGGAATCCTTTCCTGAAAATCGAAGTATGATTTAAATAACTTCCAGTTGAAAATAGAATTAACATTTAGATTAGGAAACACTTACCGAAAGATTGATGATGGGCTGGGAAGAAGATTTCGAATGAACGAACATGTCGGCTATTGTAAGCCGATCTTCCGACGAACAATCTGGAGAATTCGAAGGATAAGCGAATGACATAGGCTCAATTCCAATTGAGGGAAAAGTAAGGAATTTACCAGGGGGAGGCTGAGACTCCATAAGTTTTGGTTTCTTTTGGGGTTGCTCTAAAGAAGAAACTGGGTTATCCTTACGATCCTTCGCAACAGTCGAAGGATCGGATTTTTTGAGCTTTGGGGACCCTTTCATCTCCAGGACCCTGGAGGAAGAAGTTTTTATATACAGCAACCCCCGAAACCTCTTCTTAGATTCTTTCAGAAGTTCTGCTGCCTTGCCCGAAACAACAGGCTCGGAGGATTTTACAGCCTCCTTCGCGAAGGATGGAGGTTCTGTGGAGGTATTCTGTTGTAAAGCTCCGATGACGTTCCAAGCTTCGCTAAATTTGCCCTCCTCAGGAATTCTAGGAAGGCTACTTGGACCTATCAACTCTTCCTTTCGAGGCTTTCTTAATCCTCGAGTAAACAGGCATGGTTTATCCAAAATGTCCGCCATTTTTGGATCTTTGTTGCGGAGCTCTGGGCCATTCGCCATGTATTTGAGCGGGTTCTCGAGCCCGATGGGAGAGGCGAACGGAGAACATCGCATTAAGATCGATAAAGTGAGGTTGTTGATGACCTTCGCAATATGCAGAGCTGTCCCTTTTGTTGGGGCCACCAGCATTTTGAGGAAATTGATGCGCTGCTCCGAGAGTAGCGGGACGCGAGGATGAGGAAGCTTTGGATCTGGACGAATTGTACAATGGATGAAATAAACTCAAAAAAAAATTGACCATTTAGCAATCGACTGAATTTTGGATGAATAGATGTTTATACCTATATTGTAGTCCCTTCGAAGGGGAAAAAAATCCTCAGCAAATACAGTAGTAGCCCATTTTCCAATAAGCAAATATGCAGGCTTCACATCTGGGTCTTTATTGGGCAAGCCTGTAAACCAAACCAAATTTTTCTTCGGGTTAAGTGATAATGAGGAAATTTGGTCACCTTTATGGAACGAATCCTATTGAAGCAAAACAGAAAGTCCTCAATGGTTAGTTTTAAATCTCTAACCAATGACAAACAGATAAATCCAGTGATTTGGCAAAGAGAATTGGGAGGAATTTGCAAGAGGTGAATGTCATATTTAGAGTAAAGATAATGGTAGAAAGGGTGAAGAAGGAATCGTAAGAGCTGCAGGTGAGGCTCGCTAACCACCAATGAGTTTGGAGGAAGAATCGAAGCATTTACTTCCCAACCTTTGTATTTTGAGTCGAGAAACTCCAGGAAGCAATCAGCCGGGATTTCACACTCTTCCCTTATTCGAGCTAGAGTGGGATGAACGGGGATAGAAGATGAAGCCATTCGCTTTACGAAAATAAGTTGAAATTGATGAAAGAAAATGTTGGGAGATCGTTAGAAAATCAAAGAAATCTGAGAAGAAACAAGAAAATATCAAAAGAACAAAAGTAAGAGTAAACAAGACGAAGAGTGTTTATTTCACGGAGTAAACGGGGTTTCCTCGATTAATGGGATATTGGGAAGCGAGAACGGCTATCGTAGAATCATCGTACGACGTGATGAGGAAGCTCTGCGTGGCGACCGTCAAAATTCAAAAAGTAATGTTGTCATTACATCTTCGAATTTTAAATAATATAAAATTTGAAAAATGAAAAGGATAATCTAGAGAGGGACTTTAAAGTAATTTCGTAAAGACATAATAACATTTGAGGCCGAAAACTGCATATCTTATGGGTAAGCCCATATTGATGAAGCGAAAGTCTGCTTTGGTGTGTGCGAACGAAGGAACCTCGCGAAGGATGTTCACGAGTGATACTCTGGGAAGTATCCTGACGAAGGATATTCTTGACTAATATTTAGTATCCTAAGTCCATGGAAACAAAAAAATCTTTCTGAACATGTTTTTGTGGCACAATGCACTCCATCCACAAGGGTCAATAACCGATATGTTACTAATGTTCTTTTGAAGATTAATGATAAGGTGGGTTACATTCGGGGATTAAATTCGATGTTGGTTATTGAACATTCTCCTTCTATTCCTATGGTTTCTAATAAGCCAACAATCATCCTTGGAATGGATGTATCACATCGATCTCCAAGGTAATCGGACATACCGTCAATCGCCGTGTGTAGCGACCCGAACTTTTACCAGGACTTTTATTATTTAAATACAGTAAAAATCAGAGTAAATTTTTTTTTGTTTACTAAAAACATTAGAAGCGCATTAGAACTTAATTAAATTAAAACATTATAATAACGTCATTTCA
>WUAT03274036.1:0-11021 GCA_010015005.3 Ulmus americana | reverse complement strand
GCATTCGGAGGCCACCCATTCAAGCTAATATGTTTGAGATCAAGCCATAAATCATTCAAATGATACAACCTTCGGTTCAATTTGGAGTGTTGGTGAACGATGATCCTAATCTTCACATTGCGAATTTCTTGGAGATTTACGATACTTTCAAGCATATGGAGTGTATGATGATGCTATAAGAATTTGGTTTTTCCCATTCTCTCTTTGAAACAAGATAAAGGCTTGGTTGATTTCATTGCCTCCGGGGATTATCACTACTTGGGAAGGGCTGGTTCATGCTTTTCTTGCCAAATATTTTCCATCGGCCAAATCCGCTAAAATGAGGAATGACATCACAAATTTCTTGTAGCAAGACCAAGAGTCTCTCTATGAAGCTTGGGAGAGGTTCAAGGATATTTTGAGGAAGTGCCCACACCATGGTTTGCCAATGTGGATGCAAGTGCAAACCTTTTACAATGGTTTACACCCAAATACTCAAACTATGACTGATGTAGCAAGTGGAATTAAATTAACATAGATATATGATATGTTAGTAATTTAAGGATCAATCTAATATATTTCAAGAGAAAATATTAGTTTGGATAGAGAATTAAATCTCTAAATAAAGTATAGTAAAAATTAAGTTAAATAATCAATAGCATAAACATGTTTGAAGTGAAGTCTTAAGCCCTAGATCTTATCATCATTTGATTTCAATCTTTGTTCCTTACGATTGTCAATTTTAATTTTGATTTCAACTCTTAATTTCATTTGATCAAATAGCAATTGAGATAATCAATTTTAGTAGTTAGTAACATTTAGTCATTGTGAGTTCGACACTCTTACTTCCATTCCTTTATTACTTGAATGATTTAGTACACTTGCTAGATTTTGCATAAGCGAATCACAGTACCCAAAAAGGATTTCAAATGTCGTCTTGGTCAAGAAGGCGAACATAAATTGGATCAGAATTGCCTGATGGATAGCTTTCTGCTTCCCAGGATCTATCAGCTAGTCAATGCAACTGCATGGAAACAAGTTAATAAGTTTCATGGATGCCTATTGAAAATATAACCAGATCGTAATGCACAAGTCAGACCAAGAGCATACATAATTTCTCATCGACCAATGACTATTCTACTACAAAGTAATACCCTTTGGCTTGAAGAACGCTGGAGTTACTTACTTGAGGTTAGTAAACAAGATATTCAAGGAGTAGATCAGCCACATTATGAAGGTATATATCAATGACATGGTGGTTAAAATTTTAAGGTTGAGCAACACATAGAGAATCTCAGGGAGACTTTCGGTGTGCTACACAAATATTAGATGAAGTTGAATCCGACCAAGTATGTGCTCAGGGTCAACTACAACAATTTTTTAGGATTTATGGTTAATTATTTGGGGGGGGGGGGGATTAAACCAAATAATGCTAAGATTCAAGCCATGTTCGACATGGAAGCTCTTAAGGAGATCAAAGAGATGCAGAGCTTGACTAGGGTGTGGCAGCGTTGAACAAATTCATATCCCACACCATTGAAAGTTGTCAAGCCCTAAGGAAGGGTAAAGATTTTGCATGGTCTGAGTGCGAGCAGCCATTCAGAGAACTAAAAGAGTACTTGGGGTGACCACCACTATTGTCTAAGCCCTAGAAGAGCATATATTTAATTTTGTACTTGGCGCTAGTCCGCGAGGAAAAAGGAATGCAGTGGTCAATCTACTACACTAGCTACCTAGAGATGGAAAAAATAGATTTGGCCTTGATGGTGGCAGTCAGGAAGCTTCGCCCGTTCTTTCTAGTGTATACAATAGTCATGTTGATCAAGTTTCCCTTGAAGTAGGTCTTCCAAAAGTCGAAAAATTCGGGCTAACTAGCAGATTTCGTCGCATAGTTCACCTACAGACCAGATGAAATCATGTTGAGCAGCGACCAATAACCAAAAACAAGTTTACTGACTTCATCTAAAAGAATATTGTATGCCACTTCAGCGTCCTGAATAACATGATCTCTAACCATGACACTCAGTTTGACAACGCTAATTTCTGAGTTGAAAATTTGACAAGGCTTCTAAGGATGAGTTGCTAGCACTTGAAACCGATCTCTTGGAAGAAAGTGGAACCGCGCCCAAATCTGAGCAACTGCACTCCAACAAACTTATGCTCGGTACTATTATAGCAATGTCAAACTGACTTATGCAAACACTACTCACTAAGAGAGACTATCCAAACACACATTCAATCCAAGCATTGAAGGATTGTCAGAGGGAAAGCTTCCGACTGCTTACACATTTGTTCTTTTTGCAGGAAATCCTCCAACTGCTTACATGTTTGTTCTTTTTGCAGGACATTACCGGAATCATCATTTGTTTTAGACAGTTCTTTCAAGGTTGAACAAAAAAATGCATATATAAAGTGATCAAAATTTTACTATGATGTATACATATTGAATATTCACATTCGATCCAAGCATTGAAGGATTATCAAAGGGAAAGCTTCCGACTGCTTACACATTTTGTTCTTTTTGTAGGAAAACCTCTGACTGCTTACATGTTTGTTCTTTTTGCAGGACACTACTGGAATCATCATTTGGTTCCGACAGTTCTTTCAAGGTTGAACAAAAAAATGCATATATAAAGTGATCAAAATTTAACTATGATGTATACATATGTTTGGTAACCCTAAGAATTATTGTAGTTATGCTTCTAAAAAGGTTCAATGTTTTTCAAAGTGTTAAAATTTTGGTCTATTCTCTACAAGCCTTGTAAGAGGGGGCATTAGCAATTTTATAAGTCTCTTTTCTCTCCTTAGGCCGCAGTTATTTTCTTGATATTTTGTTGTGTATATATATTTTGTTAAAAATTCTTTGAAAAAATGCAAGGAGTTTCGAATTAACAAGAAGCAGGCATAGCCACATCTGATCTTATTAGCTCCTCTGTCTCCCAAAACTAGAATCACTACCACCCATGTCACAAAATGGAAGAAGGGAAAACTTCTAGGAACAGGCAATTCTAACAATGTTTATTTCGGATTTGATAGTAACTACTAATCAACAATAAAATTTTAGGGAAAATATTGGCATCTCAAATTATGAGATTTTACGTGCAATATTCAAATAATAATAATAATAAAACCATAATAATAGTATTTAAGATTAATTAATCAGCAGAGAGTTTTTATATTGTTATAATGTTTTGACTATGCTAATTACTTGTACATAAAACTTGAATAATAAAACAGGAGAAATGGGTGCAATATAAGAAGTCAGGGTTGTTTCCATTGATGATCATTCTTCAAAAGAAAGTCTAAATCAACTCAAGGTAATTCTTATGTTTAATTTAATAGTCTATGGAATTAATGTGTCCTTTGAACAATTCTATATGGATTTATTTTTATGTATCAATCTCAAATTTTATATTTTATTATTGTCAACAGGAGATACATTTTCTTAGTCAGCTCTCACATCCAAACATCTTACGATACTATGGCAGCAAAATAGTAAGAATTAATGAGTTAAAAATCTTTCACTCTCCAATGTGACATACAAAAATAAAAGAAATTAATAATTAACTATATACTATTGTTTTTCAGGATGATAATACACTCTCAATTTACACGGAATATGTCCCTTAGATGATGAACCTGCTATTCAGAAATATATTAGGCAGTTTGTTTCCAGGATCGTTTATATACAATCTACCTAATATATTTCTGAATAGCAGGGTCATCCAAGGGGCCATATTGTTGGAGTAATTCAAGAATTGAGCCGGAAGAGACATATTCCAAGTAAATTGAGAGTGTATTATCAACCTGAAAAACAATAATTTATAGTTAATTATTATTAATTTCTTTTATTTGGGTACTCATATTGGAGAATGAATTATTTTTAACTTGTTATTTTTACTATTTTGCTGTCGTAGTATCGTAAAATGTTTGGATGCGAGAGCTGGCTAAGAAAGTGTTTCTCTTTGTTGAAAACAATAAGATATAAAATTTAAGATTGGTACATAAAAATAAATTTATATACTTGTTCAAAGGACACATTAGTTCCATAGACAATTAAATTAAACATAAAAATTACCCTGAGTTGATTTAGACTTTCTTTTGAGGCATGATCATCAATGGAAACAATCCTTACTTCTAATATTGCACACATTTCTCCAGTTTCATTGTTCAAGTTTTACGTACAAGTAATTAGCATAGTCAAAAACTCTACGATTAATTACTTTTAAATTCTATTATTATGGTTTTCTTTTATATATGAATATTGTACCTCTAATCTCATAAACTTGAAACACCAATATTTTCCTTAAGACCAAATTTTTTTTATTGTTGATTAGTAGTTATTGTTGAATCGGAAATAAACATTGCTTGAGCTGCTTGTAGTTCCTTTCTTCCTTTTTTTGACTTGGGTGGTACTAATTCTAGTGTTGGTGGAGACAAAGAAGGTACTAAAATCAGAAGTTGGAGGAAAAGGCAAATTAAACGGTCTGATTCTGTTCGAATCTTCCTGTGTTTTTTCAATGAATTTTTAAGAAGAGTAATATATCAAGAAAAAAAAACTATGGCCAAAGAGGCGAGAAAGATACTTATAAAATTGCTAATGTCCCTCTTAAGAGGGTTGTTGAGAATGGATCAAATTTTTAACATTTTCAAATAAAATTGAACCGTTTTAGAAGAATAACTATAATAATTATAGTTGAAATTAAACTAGTGACGTGTAATAGTTTAAAACAGCTATAGTAAAATTATAGTTGTAAATAAATTTGCAAATATTTGGGCCATTTAATTTTTTTTTGGTATGAGAGAAAATGGTGATTTCCCCTAAGAAAAATACGGTGATTTGTGTAGTTTGTGTGAGCTGGGTACCAGAATTGGTTTTAGTCTAGTTTTATATCGCTTCAGATTAGATTTCATTTTTATTTAAAAGCATAACCTCATCTAATCCAAGCTATATATATATATATATTCGTTGTTTGGCACTCATTCTATTATAGGGCAATATTCATCCCTTGTTTAGAAAAAGAAAAAGAAAAAAAAAATCCATTTTGGTCAAATGTGTGGACTGATCAAAGGGAGAATTGAACAACAAATTATTGTACTTTGTTTTTTCAACTGAGTCAAATAAAAAATTTATTTAAATTTTGTTTTTTTTCTCTATTTTCAAAATTCTAATTTTTTAACTTTATTTTGATGATTCGAATAAAATATTTTTCAAAATTACCATTCATCAAAATTTCGGGCCAATCATACATCCTTTATTTACTTTTTTCCAAAATTTGTGTGTGTGTGTGTATTTTTTTGGCAAATTTTAATTACTTTGTTTTTAAAATTTTTATCAAAATCACCATTCACAAAATTTTGGGACAATCCTACACTTTTTATTCACTTTATCCCGAAATTTGTGTTTTTTTTTTTTGGGAAATTTTAATTACACCACTTTGATTATATTTTTTTTCTTTAAAAAGTATATTTTTTTAAAATCCATCCAAAATTTGAAATTTAATCAGAAATTTTTCAAAATTAATTAAAATATTTTGAATGGATTTATGGATACATTTGGTGAGACAACAATACTTAAGAGTATTTATTAGTTGAACTAGTTTTATTCTCATTTGAATTGTTTCATTTTGATTTGTAAAGTTTAATGTATTTGTGTTTCTATTTCAATATAAAATTTCTATCAATATTCCTATATGACTATTTTTTTTAATTTATGTATTTTTTTTTTGTCTATTTCTAATTTTAAGACAAACTAAAAAAAAAAAAGTTAGTTTCGGAAATAAATTAAAATAAACATTAGAAGATAAAAACCAACAAATTATAAAGATGATAATTTTAAATTTTAAAGGACCAATAAATATTTTGAGAATTTAAGGATACGTAAAAACAATTTAAATACAAAAGAAATTTCCCTACATGAATTTTTTTTATTTATTTATCAACATTGCTACATGATTTTTTATTTATTTTTAATTTACGCAATTTTCTATATTTTAGTTATTTTGAAATTTTAAAACAATAAATAAACCATTAAAGAAATTAGATTCGGAAATAAAATCAACCCAAATTTGTCCAACATCTTGTAGAACTATAAAGATATCCTCACAAAACAAATAAATATTTTGGTAATTTAAAAATATATAAAAATAATTAAAATACAAAATACAAATTATATTCAAATACTAAAACAAACACCCTCTTCTTTATTTTGAATCGTGATTATCGTGAAACAAACAAAATTATCTCTGTTTAAAATTCTCAAAATAAAAAATTTTGTTCGAATCACCAAAATTCTGATCAAATTATGAAGAGAACATCCTCGATTAATATATACATGTGGTGTTTTTGATAAATTTTTTAAGATTTTGAAAGTATGAATGCAAGTTTCTCTCCGTTTTATTTATTTTTAAATACAATAATATATGGGTTCATCAATTAATTCCAAAGCAAAAATTTCCAAAACAAATATAAGAATGAAGCCAAAAACCAAAACCCCAAGCCATAAGTTTTATTGATTCCACGATCATGAAGTTAATTAACTCATAATTAAAAATAATTAACTACCAAAATTTCAATTCAATGAAATCAAATCCGAAAACTAACCTGTTAACACGAAGTTGACTCTGATCATCATGAAAAATCGGATCATCCTTGGAGGACGACTTGAAGGAATTCACTCTATAAGCAGACGCCGACCGACAATCCAACCAATTGAGCCAGCCATGTTTTGTCAAACAGTCCTCGAAGATTTCGTCAAACTTTTGCTTTTGTTGTGGTTTTGATGATGTTCTTCTTTTAGCTGCTTTACGGATTTTCTCGGCCCCCCGACAGTCGTGTTTAGTCTTCTATATGTTAGGATTAGGATTATAGAAAGAAAAGGAAAGTTGGAGATGGGATTTAGATGAAATATCTTATTGGAAAAATAAATAAATAAAGTAATGAATATTTGCATAGATGATGAAAATTTAAATGACTTAAAAATATATATGTTAAAGAACTCGAAAAAGAAAGAAAAAAGAAAAAACATTTAGGAACACCGTGTCCCATGATAACAACTGTTTTCTTAAAGCGAATTCGCACTTCACTGTTGCTACTTGAAGATGTTTGGCGTTTACTTTTGAGGATAAAATGATTCACGAGCGACAGTTGCGCACCACGAATACTATTATGGCGAATTTGACCGGTGCCCAAATTCTATCACATTGAAGAAGAAGAATTTTTATTTTATTATTATTATTAATTTTTTGTGTGTGTTCTCTATATATTCTAAAGTGTCTAAAGGGATATCAATTTATAGATATTCTAGAGGATAAACCTGGATACTTTTCTTGTTTCAAAAACGGTTTTGAATTTCATTTATGGTATTAAATCCGAAATAAATCCAGAGAGAAAACCGTTGCGATTTTAATACTATTTAAATTGATAAAACTGTTAGGGTTTAATACAAAATTTAAACTGGCCTTAACTCTTACATTAATTTCATAACTTTAATTTCCAAATATTAAGTTCTAAAATTAATATACAAGTTATATAGGCTGTTATAAAAATTGAAACAACTCTTTTGGAACCACAGTTGTTGTCTTGGCCAGGGCGATAGGCGAGGTTACAGAGGGGAGGACGATAGGCCGAAATTTAGTATTTATAGATATTGAAACTAGATTTGATCCTCCGGAAGGGACCCTTCGCAGAACAATCCTTCAGCGCATCGACTCTCATCCTTGGGTGCATCGTACTCATCTTTCGGCACATCGTACTCATCCTTTAGCCCATCGTATCCACTTTGGCATCTAAGATGTTTCCACGTGAGAAAATTCACCATTTCCCCACCCATTAACATAGGAAGAAAATGAAGATTCACAAGTATGAGAGTCAAAGCTTAAGCTAGCAGCATCAAGAATGTAGAAATCGTCAAAACTTTTACCCCTGCCAATTATCTTCTTGTGACTGAGATCCTGAATGATGAAGCAGTCATGGAGAAAATTGACTATCAGTTGAGCATCTTTAGTAAAATCATTCAAAGAGTAAAGATTAAACTTGAACTGAGGCACAATTGAGACATCACTAAGGATTAACATTGAACTAAGTCTAATATCACCATTAAAATTCACTAGAATTCGAGTGTGATTAGGCAAAGTAATTGTAGAATTCTGAATATGTTTTAGAGATGAAAGCATTTGCATTAGAACAGATATACCTAGTAGCCCTTGAATCAACTATCCAAAACCAAGTAGTAGAAAAGATAGGATTCAAAGATATTGAAAAGCATATACCTGTAGTATAGGAAGTAGAAGGAACCTTTTTGTCATTAGCTGAGTTAACTAAGTAGTTAGATGATTAGAAAGTATAGTCATCAATTGTTGATAATGATTAGAATTGAGATTCTGAATAAAATTCCCAACACTTTCATGTTGATCACTCTTAGCAGCAGAATTGCAATATGAACAGGGCAGTGAAGAAATTTGATTGACAACAGTATGATTAGCAGAATAAGAAGTATTTTCTGTCTTGGTTTAAAGTGTTTACCCATGAAGCTTATAGCATCTATCAATAGTGTGTCCATGGAATCCACAATGAGTGCATAAAGGCTTATCTCTCCTCTACCCCTTATAACCTCAAAAATTAGAAGATCTTGAATTTTGATTTCCTTTATAACCTCTAGAGTTCTCATTAGATCTCTTAGAACCATCATTTTTAACCACAAAAGCCATAGTATTGGCTGAATCAATACTTGTACTAGCATGAACACCAACATAACGTTGATGTTCTTCTTGAGAAACAAGAGCAAAACCTTATCAGTAGGAGGTAAAGGATCCATAAGCAACAAATGACCTCTAACTTGAGCAAAAGAGTCATGTACGAAAAGACATGATAAACTCCATTTGGTACTGAGAATTGAGATCTTTAACTCAACCACAAGTACACTTCCTGCAAGTACAAACAGCCTATAATTGCTCAATTTCACCTATATAGTCTTCAATTTAGTGAAATAAACACTAACAGAATTTTGATCTTGAACAAGATTCATCAATTCATGACGCAATTGAAAAATTCTAAGTTCATTCCTCTGTTCAAAATAATCTTTAAGATCAAGCCAAATCTCCTATGCAGATTCAGAGAAAATAATACTAGCTGAGATTTCTTAAGAAACAAAGTTCAAGATCCAGGAAATAACAATATTGTTATTTCTATTCCAAGAATTGAGAAATTCTTATCATTATCTTCAGGTTTGGTAATCGATTCATCGATGAAGCCAAGTTTGTTCTCCACGGAAAAGGCAATCAACATCGCCATGCTCTAGAAAGCTTAGTTATCAAGAAAACTAGGTCCACTATCAGGTTTTTTCTGCTCTTTTTTATTAATATCCAATTGATCATTTTCTTGAGTTTTTATTTAGTTTTTTCTTATACAAATACATTTTTGCCCCTCATTCTTTTACCCTTCTTAGACTTCTTGTTTAACCAACTATAGGATATTTTAGTCCTAAAACTGATATTTTTCTAAGTTTTTTCTTTTTCATTTGGACTTAGACTTAGAATTTGGTTACCACAACTTAAACTCAAAGACCTCTAAAAATTTCCATGACTAATTTGATTTAAAATATCTTCGGACCTTTACTAGGAAATTAGATCAAAACTTTCTAAATTTTAACTCAAATTAGTTGAGACTACTTTTAAAATTTTCCTAAGGCTTTAAGGTTTTTTTGATCCAAAATTTAGCATTTAACTCAACCTTTAGGTTCTGAAACCAAGAATATCTTTAAACAAAAAGACTAGGGTTTTGGACAGATTTACGGCCCTGTTTTAAGGGTTTTTGACATTTTTCTAACAGTGCATTTTTAAAACTGACATTTATAAAATTGTCCCTAGTTATCTTCGGTCAAAGATTATGAGACAAGAACAAGTTATGGACTATCAGAATGGTGACGGGAATAAGGACTAGCAGGTTCATCAAGGGCGGATTTGCCGGTTGATGACTAGAACTGTTCGTGTTTCTAGATCTTGGGGTTTCTATGAAGTTCGAAGGGAACGAATAGTCAAAACTCAATGACCATGAAAAACATGAAGCTTCGACAAACGTAGAGGGAGAATCGCAGCAATTTGCTTTGATACCATATCAAGAAAAAAAAAACAGGTGTTTGGAAGAGAAAATAATCTTTCTCATTGGTTGAATTTCTGTTACAAGGAATTGAAGCTATAAATTGCAGAAATAGAAACAAAGACAGTTAAGCAACAGCTAAGCTACAACTAAGCAACCAAACATTAAAACTAATATGCAGAAGTTCTAATAATATGAGATTTTTCTGCAGCAATAAGAGAGAAGGACTTCCAGTCAATTGCTGGAATCTTATTACAAATCCTAATAAAAGCAGAGTCCAGACAGCAAAATACAAAAATAAAGCTAGGCTGCTTGGATCCAAACAAGTTGGATACAATCCCTTTAGCTAGCCGAAATACAAACCAAATTTAAAAGTGAATAAAACATAGCTCAAGCAAAGTTCTTACATCATCAATCAAATTTGAAGAACTGACCCTAAAATATAAACATGACCAATTTTCACAAGACTGAAATCCAGTTGATTCCATCGAAATAGTGAATTTTGGAGATATGTTTAACCTTGTGGTGATCTACACTACCTTCTCCCTGTATACGCTCTATCAGGTCACGGGGAATATCCACCAAGTTTAGTTCTTGAAGATTAGAAAGAGATTCAATACCAGACGGTAACATCATAAGCTCCATGCATTCTGCAATCTCTATTTGTTGAACACAAGGCATCACTCCTTTTGCTATGAATATATGTTTCAGTTGAGGAAAGAGGCTTAACTGCAAATACGAGAGCTTGCTGAACCCGGATTTAAAGTATAACGTTGTTCCTGTATAAGCATTCAAGAGAGAGAGCCTTGCTAAATTGGGTAGGTCTTGGAGGTAGGGAAGGAAGTCATTTCTTACTCTAGACGAATGGAGTTTGAGATTTGTGACATTTTGAAGTGAATTAAACCATTTGGGAATCGTCTCCAGTTTTCCACATAATAGAAGCCTTT
>WUAT03273815.1:1779-18126 GCA_010015005.3 Ulmus americana | reverse complement strand
CTTGTTGTCCAAGCTTAGCCAACTCATCAAAGAAACTTGGTCTCCAAGTTCTTCTAGAAAGTGACTTTACTGTCACAGTAGGTTCACCTTTTGAGATGTAATCCCAAGTCTCAATAAGTGGTATCAAAGTCATGCCAAAAAAAAAAAAGTGAACATAACCGAATCAAAATTATGAAGGTGGTGGGCCCCCCTTGTTCATGTGAAGTAGAAATAAACTAAAAATGAGATTGATCATGGGCATGGGTTACTCCTTTCAAACATGTTGGGCTTTTTAGATGAAACCCCAAGTCCCAATAGTATCTACCCAATATAATTGTATTCATATCACTAGAAAGTCTAGATTAACATTCTAACAGAATAAATTAAATGGTTTTTTTTTCAAAATGGGTGCTTGGTGTCATTTCCCTACAAGTTTTCTGGTTTTGATACCACTTGTTTGGTTGGTTTCCAAACCAATTTTCTCTGTTAAAAAATGAAAGTACATCTTTCTTGTTTTCAAAAATTTCACTAAAAGACAATAATCCAAACGTTTAAAAGCTACTGAATTCTCAAAACCCACATTCCTATATCACTCATTTTAAAACTGTTAGGGAAATTTGTTGGACAATTACAAATTCTCTCTCCCAAAATCTTCCTTTGCAAAATATCAAAGAAGAGATATATTAGAAAATACAACACCAGAATTTATGCGAAAAACTCCCAAACAGAAGAAACCACGGTTATTGTCGAAAACAACTAGAGAAAATTCACTATGTGAAAAATTGTTACAACCACACTCAGTAATTTTCCTCAATCTTAAAACCCAATTACACCCCGCTCTAATAAACGTTACAGTTTTTCTTTAGAAACAATCTAGTTACAAAGAACTCTTTTTTCAAGGACCAGATATATGATCCCAAAAAACACTCCTTACCAAAGTCCCTATACCCATATTGTGGAGCCAAATGCTCTCAAAATATTTCACACTAGATTTTACATTCTTTGGGATACATTTTGAAGTTTGGAGAAGTTGCTCTATTTATAGATCCAATCCAAGTCCATAACATCCTTAAAGGTCACCATCAAAGAGCAACTCGTTTTTAGCTATCATTTCAACTTGCATACAACTAATCCTTAGCTATTTCATCAAATAGTCTACCAAGAATCTTTTAGATAATGGTTATCCACAATTGCCAACTAATTTGCAGTAGGGCTTATCACTAAAACAAGTTGTATGCAATTAACTTGAGAAGTTCAAATTGAACTTTTCCTTTTAACGTCTTCAAATCTCTTTTGACCTCTTTTTAGTCCTTTTCTTTTAAATCAATATCCAACAAAAACAACTAGTTAAACAGATAAAAAAATGTATCAACTACATATACTCTGTTCTATATACATAAACCGAGATTTAACTAATTAAAGGAACTTACTTGATACCAGGAAACCTTGTTTTGAACATATTTCTTGATGCCAACAAGCTCAACTTCTCCAACATCTCGAAAATCTTCACCCCTTCCAAGTAACTACTCCCAAAAGCTGTTCTGGAAATCACTTCTGAAGTGAACAACCTAAATTCTCCATACACCTCAATATCTTTCCCTTCATGAGATTTCCACCTTTCCAACATGCTTTCCACACTCTCAATCATTGAAGGAATCATACCCTGCCAACCAAATCATATCACACACATATATATATATGCTCATAAACAACAATCTATACTTTTGGCCTAATTTGGATCGTAAATAAAGTGGGATTGAATGAGATTATTGCTCTATAACTAGCTTACTTTGATGCTCTCCAAATGGAAAGCTGAATTAGCCAGTTTCCGCATTTTTGCCCATTTTTCTCCACGAGAAAAGGGGAGCCCATCCCCTAATAACTTCTTGACAAAAGGGCTGGCCTTCGTTTTGGTGTAGATTCTATCTTTATCTCCCAAAACCTCTTTGGCCAACTCTGGTTCCGTGATCACCAGCTCTGCTTGCGTACCAAGCCATTGAAGATAATTTCTGCCTGTCATAGAAAAAATCAAGATTAAAATAAAGGAGGAGGAAAAAGAAGAAAAAAGTTACATACAAGTATAACTTACCATATAATTTGGTCCAACGGTACATATGAGGCTGAAGTATAGGAAACGTGTCGTTGGATAAACCTTTATGTTTAGCCATAACCATGGCTTCCTTTTGCATGATCAAGATTTCTTTGGCGTTTCCATGGAGGAATCTATAAGGAGGGCCTTTGATTCCTTGCAAAGCCAGTAAATGCTGTAAGCGATTTGGTTTCCACCATAGCTTGTTGAAGAGGTTGAGGAGAGCTAAGAGGAGGCTTAAACAAAGAAAGCTTAGAACAAAGATGATCATCTCAAAATTTTCGGGAAAGTCGATGTTGTGAATGGTGAAATTATACTACCATATAAAGGGTTATTTATTATTTTATATAGATTTATTTTCATTAATTATTATTATATTTTTATCTTTTGGGTGAAAGTTTTTGTAAAACCCTTATCATCAATTCCATCTCAGTAAAGTAATAATACCAAATAAAAGGTTTACCAAAAGAAAAATATATATTATTTCGTTATTTGCCAAAAGAAAAATATATTACCTCGTTATATTTGTTGGATTTGATGAATATCACTTTCAAAAGTTATACCTTTATTCCCCTTTAAAAAAAAAAAAAACAAAGAAAAAAGTTATAACTTTATTTTAAAATGTGTAAAAAAAAAAAAAGCAAGCATTGACTGGCTGATGACATATTACTATTTTAAGTCTACTGCCTCTTTGCTCTTGGATAAGCATAACAATGATAAAAATAATTAAAAAAAAAAAAAGAAAAAAAAAACTCAGCTTTCCAACGCACCCCACTTGCTCCAAGTCTAAATTTAGTAAAATATCAATGAAAATATTTTATTTTTCGAGGGACAAATGAATATATTATTTTTTAGTGGATCAATGAATATATTAAAATAACATTAAATATTGCAGAATTTAAAGAAACAATTTTTATATTAATATATACATGTTGTTCTGTTGAAATCTATCATAATAGTCATTCTCGCTAGCCCAACTCCAAGGGGCACCAACTTCCATTAATATATATATATATATATATATATATTAGGAATTTGTAATTATCCATGTGTCCCTTCTCTGCCGATCACCTAT
This sequence comes from Ulmus americana, assembly GCA_010015005.3. Classification (NCBI taxonomy): domain Eukaryota; kingdom Viridiplantae; phylum Streptophyta; class Magnoliopsida; order Rosales; family Ulmaceae; genus Ulmus; species Ulmus americana. The sequence goes on along the minus strand of WUAT03273815.1, from coordinate 14,983 downwards.
CACTATCCACTTGTTATAAATATGAACTCACACATATTTTCATATTAATATGATATTATTCATTTTAGACTTGGCCATTATAATTTTATTTTTAGATTTTATTCAAAAAATCTTATACTAATGAATATATTATCTATACTTATAAATTCACAATTCCTTTTATTTTTAGTTGATATGAGATTTTAGTTGCACAACTAATATATAAATATAGAGAGAGAGAGAATCATCATTCTCACATGCATATATGAAAGTTTTTTAACACATGGCGACCTTTTAATTAATTCGCAAATCAAACAAAAAAGAAGGGTCAAAAACCAAAACTAAAAAAAAACAAAAAAAACATATTAAACTAGCACCCTTTACATGTTACCATTTATTGTAATATTTTCTTTATTTATAAAATATGGTAATCAAGATAAAAAGGCGTGTTGAGAATATGAAAGAATATTTTATGTATATTTTTCAAATAGAGATTATATGAATATATAATTATCATAAATGTGAAATCGGAACTAACAAAATTACACTTAATTACAGTTGATTCTAGAATCGTCTAAAGTCAATTATATCGATAAAATCAAATATTATATTTCCAATATATGTTCATGATATTTGCCCATAATTTACAAGATTCTTGCCTTTAATACCTCTTTAATTTGAAGCGTAGATATTAAGAATACCCAACTTACAGAAAGACGTGTGAAACGGGGCTTGGCCCAATGTTTTAGTAAATATATATGTTCGCAATCTTGTTTCTGGTTGATATGTAAGCCGTGCTAATCTCTCTTTTATCAATGTGCTTGCAAACAATGTAGCAATCTATTTCAATGTGCTAGGTTCTCTCATGAAAAACTGAATTGGCGGTGACTTAATTGTAATTACGCTAAACTTTACACGCAGTAATTGCTGTATAGAAGAGGTGTCGATCTCACGAGGAAGGCTTACAAATTAAATTGAAGACAAGGACACAAAAGAAAAAAGAGATATCTAGAACAAAAGAAAGTTTGAATTATGATCGATAATTTTAACAAGAGTAAACAATTGATTTTAATACAAAACATCAAACTTCACTCAAGGTTCGTCCTCCTATTCCTAGTATTGATTTAATTCAATTCCTTAGCACCTAATTTAATCCGTCTTATAGGATATCAAGCGACAATAATAAATCCTCAAATATTACCGCAGCATTTAACAATCCTATAAAATTAATCTAATAGATTAATTATATTCACATTGACAACATAAGAAAAACGTGACTAAACTTATATTTATTTATGAACACAATAAATCAAATAATCTATCTCTCACATAGATTAATCTCAACAAATTATTAAACACCTCTCACATAAAATAACTTGTTTCATTATATAGGAATTGAAATTAAAAACAATTATTTGCCACATAACATGAATTAAATACAAAGAAAAAAGGAAGGAATACACCTATAAGATCCACACTAGCTTTGCTAAAGGCTTCGGCCATGCTTCACTATCCTCGTCTCAATCTATTAAATAAAATCTAAACTAAAAAGTAAAAGTGGTTGCGGCTAATGGAACCATAAGAGTCATATTTATAATACAAGAGGTCTAGGGGTATTTTAGGAAGAGAAACTATCAAAATAACCCTAAAAGATCTAGTTAAAACGAAATTAGAAATTGTAGGTCGGTGGACAGCACCAATGTGACAACCTAGTTTACTAGAAGACTTTACTTAGAAAACTAAACTTGATTTACTGAAAATTAGAGTAATTTTTTTTAGTTTGTAAAACACTTCTCGTTTTTTAAACGTACATGTACTTAGACGTATAATAGTGAAATTCCTATCTGATAAAACCAACCTTTTTAAAACATTTCTGTTTGTTATTGAAAACTAGTCCAAGTAAACTTTGCCGTCACTATTATCTTCTTAAAACCTTACTCTTGTGGAAATCATAATTGGTAAAATAAAATTGCTAGCAAACCCTCAAGCCCGCTAGACTTATAAAGATTACAATTTAAAGCATAATAATAAAGCGAATTGCTAAAGCAATTGAAACAAGAAAAGCATAGTAAAAAAAACTTGTGTAAAACAGCATGAATATTGAGCGTAGCAGGTTCATCTCATTCCCACTTATCGAAATAGCTTGGCCCAGCAAAACTTGACACCCCATGACAAGTCAATACTGTACTCGTCATTGTTACCTACAACACGAACGTAAATCTTGAGTTAAAGCCTAGTAAGTACAAACACATCTCACAAAACAGTGCAATCTACTTACTTAGCATGTTAAATAACACTGCTTAAAAACTTACAACAACATATTCAGTTTAGATATACTAATACAATATAATCACGTAAGCACATACAATAATTGCGATCGCATCACAACACACAGAGTCCTAACATCCTTATAAGCCCAATGAAGACAATGAACAACTATTGATGTAGACTCTCAAAATTGATAGTTTGTTTAAATAATATGAGCTTTTGTAAAATCATGATTACGTGAAAAAAGCTCTTTTCAAAACATTTTGGGCCCCAGTGTCCGCACCATGTGCGCTACCAATAAACTTGCCGAGAGGGCCGGTCCCGATGAAGTCCCAGGTTAGATGCATTCCAGTTGTCACCCGAACGCCCGCGGGGTAACCTCACAGTATTAGTGGAAGTTGCAATCACATTAAAGAACATAACATATTGCAGGAATACCCTTTTTTATTTAGAGGTTTGGTATGACACCATAAAATCAAAACTTTTCAATCTCAAAACTTACTTTTGCTATAAATACTCGTAGTTCAATTATGGAGAGCAAAATCTTTCAAATAGAGATATTTGGGAAAGCTTTTTAAATTATGTAATTCATGTATGCATAATGGTCTACTATACGCAGAGTTGGATTCAATGTTAATATGAAACACATTTATTTCACACTTAAATCACAAAGATGCCTTTAATTACAATTCTTATCGTATTCTAAAGTAGTATTATTTTCCCATTAACACAGCATCAATACAACACAATAATAGTATGTTATCATATCAATATCACATACTTAGGCATCTTTCACAAGTAACATATCATTTCATATAACACATTAAGTACACTGTACACACTTTTAAAAACTGATTTTGTTCCATGTTGTAAGTGAGGTTTGTATTTACATATTTGTTGTGCTCCAAAATTCCAGAATTCTCTTCCCTACGAATGGAACGTAATCTAAACACATAAAGCACACCTTATTAAAATCTATTCACTGAATAATTCGGGAATGACTTTCACACGCAACCTTAAATTTGACGATATCATATCGCTACTAGCACACCATTCAAAATCCATTTTTATTGAAAAACTTGACATTAAAATAGTTTATTTTTATATAAAATATATTTTTTTAATCTAGAAATTCATTTGAAACTTAATTTTCATATTGAACCTTTAATTCTTCAAATTTTCATTTTAAAACTCAAAACACATTTTATTCAAAATTTGGCTCGCATGACCTTTGTTGCTTAATTTACTTATAATTTACTCATTTTAAAACCAAATTACTTGAAACTACTTGTAAAAAATTCCTAAGATTTGAAGGAATTTTTCGTAAAAATCACCTATTAAAAATTGGACTCAAACTTTTAAATCAATTACTTCTTTTACCCAAGACCTGTGGTTCTTTCCGGTTTTGACCTTTCTAGCTTTAAAATGTTCTCATTTTAAAACCATTTTTATTATTATTAAAACTTGTCTTAAAATCTTACCAACTTACTTAGGATTATTTTGTGAAAATATGAGTCCAAAATAAGTTTCTTAACTCTACCATCTAAGTAAAAAACAGAGACCAAAGTTTGTTGTTTTACAAAACTTTTTTAGTTTACTCTATCTTTTAAAACAATTCTTTAAATCCACTAACCCACTTCTAAAAAATTCCATAACCCACGATTTTAGTTATTTCAAAACCCAATTTCAATTTACAAAATTGTGCACTTGATAAAACACTCAAAATTACAACTTTAGCCTTGTTTCTTTAAGATTTAGCAAATCTGGCTCCTATAAAGCTATTTGCCTTTAAAGTCTTGTATCTTAAAATCTGTTTGGTCATTTACTTTAAAATTTTGACACAATAAACTAGACTTCACAAGAGTTTTAACAAGCTACATGAGTCAAAATCGGAGTTCATTTGGTCGGTTAAACATTGCATGAAAAATCGGGTACAGAATTGCCTTCCAAATTAAACATGTACACACAAAACATAAATTCATCTGCTAAATCCTTGCATGCAAATACAGCAACCATACAAACATAAATTTATAGAAAATATCTTAAAAGTCACTACAGAATATCCATAAATCCTCACCTAAAAGCTTGTTGTTCTTTGGTGAGTTTTGCTCCTACAATTTTCCAAGATAACCAAGAATTTTCATAACAAAATCCATCATAAAAACTTGTTAGATTCTAACTTGGGAACAACTAAAAATTCAAGGATAAAGTTGGATTCACCTTTACCCAAATTGAGCTTTGGATTAAGCTCAAAGTCTTGAAGATTTGCTGCTGGAAAAAGAAGAACACGGCTTGTTTCTCCTTGTGGTTCTCGGCCAGCACAAGAATAAGAAAAGAAAATGAGTGTTTGAGGTGATATATGTTTTAGCAAGCAAAATGGGTTTTCATCTACAATCTTCACTATATATAGACATCTTTATTAATATTATAATTCTCTTAGTGGCTGCTGATGGATGGGAATTCATCCACTACCTCCTGCCAAGCCATGTGCTAATAAAAAATCTATTAATTCACATTGACTTTGAGCAATTTGTATGAGCTCAAATTTTAATACAAGCTAAACATAACATTTGTCGATTTTTCTTCCACTATCCCTTGACACCATTCATCCTTTATTTGAGTATATATCAACCACATTGATTTAGCCAAGCAAAACTAAGTGTGTCTATATGGATAGGTTGAGTTTTGTGGCTCAGCTTGGCTACTTGGTCGTCCGGAGGGCAAGACACATATTGCAATTTGCGGGTAAAACAGCTCGGACAAAAGACTTGCCAGACAACCATTAGGCGGCTCAAGGCAATGCTTGGCCGTATAGGGTGGCAGAATGGATAAAAGGCCAAATGGCTCAATGGAAACTTAGCCTACACAGGTTGGAGCGCTTGCCTGACCAAGCAGACCTCATATGGTTAAATGGACTGGGCACCTCGAGTGCCTGCTGCGTGCCATGAGTCCGAATGGTTGGATAGGGAGACTCGACCTTGTGTGCCTGCTTGTGCGCGCAGGTTAGAATACTTAGCCGAGCGGCTGGGCGACGTGCGCTTGGGCCATGTTGTAGCAACTCGACCTTTTTTAGAGACTTTTCTATAGAAACCTTACTTTAGGATACCGAAAATCAGAGTGATTTTTATTTTATTTTTAAACTTGATTGGTTGAAAGCGCAACCTTTATTAAAATATGTCTTAACCTAGTCTAAGTAAAACCGTGTCGTTACTACCTTTTTCTAAAACCTTGGTTCTTGCGGAAATATTGTGCTTCTAAAATTCTTTACAGAAATTAAGTCTTTTCTAAATCCTAGTTTTTGTCAGAAAGAAAATCTAAAACCAAGTTACTGGTAAGCCATCAGACTTACCAGACTTGTAGATTACAGCCCTCCAAAATAATACATACAAACCCAAAAGCATGGAATAACATTTTAAAACACATCAAAATACATAAATGGAAAACATAGTTTAAAAGCACTTAAAAGAAAGTAGAATAAACATTTTTAAATCCGTAGGCAAAAAATTTTGCGCGGTAGGTTTGCCCCATTCCCCATCTTCCAAAAACCCAGCCCACAAACCGGTATCTCATCAAGCATCTTGAGCGTGCTTGCCTTTAGTACCTACAACACGAACGTAAATCGTGAGCCGAGGCTTAGCAAGCACAGACATATCTCACAAAACAGTGTAAAACATTCAATAAGCACACATAAACAAATATACATTTATAGTACACATTTAAGATGTATGCACATGCCTATTAAATGCAGACACTTATCTTTTTGACCATTTTACATTTCCTAGACTCTTTTTGTATGTCCGTCTTCTAAACTCGGGGCCCATATACGTACCTAGCATGCAACCAGATGAGGTTGTCGAGTGAGCTACCCGGTCCAACACCAATCCTTGGCTCTCAACATTTTGTAATTGTTCTAGATCAGGGAACATCCTCAAACGTTATATCATGGGTGAGGAAAGAATGCCCTTGTAAGGAGGATTGGTACGACACTACCTATTCGTTTTATCCCTTGTAACCTTTTACTTTTAAACTTTAAGTCTCCTTGTTAACAGTTTATTGATTATGCAACCTAAGTGCATTTTAGACTTACTTAAGAGACTTATTTGACAGTTATTTACTTTTGGATGCATATATATTGTCTTTTGGATGCATGTATACTGATCAAATCAAACATACCATTATGTCATTATGTAGTGCACGTACCACACAGTCGTTATATCATAACATGATAATTTCAGGTATCACAGTACAACACATCAATCATATTCACAGTCAAAACACAGAACATCACAACTTAGTACTTATCAAACATATTGTACATTAACTTTTTCAGAAAAACACAGTTGTTCCATGTTGTTGGTCAAGTATGTACTTACATATTTGCTGTGCTTTCTAAAAGATCCTTCTCCTTAACGATATTTAACCTATACACATGGAGCATACACTTATTAAAATCCATTCACCAAATCTAAAATTCGGGAACGACTTTCCACACACAACTATTTTAGCGATTAAGGTATTGTTTCTACACACATGGCTTACTTGTTAAAATCCAGTCTTAAAATCATTTATGTTTGAAAGCTTTTACTTTAAATGGGTCATTTTAAATTAACATGTTTTAAAACTTATAAAAGCAATTTTAGATTCTATTTATGATTTTTACCCTAATTTTGTTATAATTTACTAAATTTTCAACCAAATTACTTGAAATCAATTTTAAATTTTTCCTGAGATCCTAAAGAATTTACCTTAAAATTTTACATTAAAATGAAGTCCCAAAATTCTCAATTTATTACTTCTTTTTCCCTACTTTGTTTAGATCTTTCCAATCTGACCCATCGGTCTTAAAAATGTTATAACTCCTTCGTTTGGAAACTATTTTAGTTGAGATTGGTCATAAAAAATTTCCACCTTTTTAGGAATGTCCTGTTAAAAGATAATTTGAAAATAAATTTCCTAGCTTTACTAATTAATTCAAAAACAGAGACCATTGTTCTTGATTTTTTTTTTTTATTAAAATCACCAATTAAGCAATATTTTTAGAATAATTTTAATGCATCATAAAATCTATAAAGAAAACTCCAAAGAATGCATTTATACTTGCGTAAAACTTCAAATTTATCGTACAATGTTCTGCATGTTAATAAAACATCCAAATTTACATATTTAGCTTTGTTTTCTAAAACCTTTGTGAATCTGCCTTCTGCTAAGCAGTCGGCCTTTAAAGCTTTATAACTCAAAATTCACTCATTATTTTGTTCTGAGATTTTAACACACACAACTAGACTTTTCCAGGTTTCTAACAAGCCTTCATGAGCTAAATTCAGAGTTTGTATGACCCTTCAAAACTCACATACAAAAATGGGTTCAAAACAAGTTCTTAGTCATGCAAAACTTATTTTTCTAATTGCATGCAATACATAAATTATCTAATTTAAAAATTATTTCTATAGATTTCAAGCATAAAATTTTACCAATTAAACCATTGATTCTCACCTAAAAAAATTATAGAAATTTAGGTGATTTGGCTTCTTCAAACAGCTTGCTTTCCACCTAACAATTTTAAGTAAAAGTACAATAGAAATTGCTACAAATCTTTAGCAAAGCTATATGAATTATACAAGAACCCTCCTTACCTTGATTTAGATTCAATCTTGTGCTTCAACTTTTAAACAAGGATCACCCAGCAATCAAGAACAAGGTTGGGGGTTCTTGGCTAGCTCAAAGAAAGGAAGAAGAGTAGGCTTTAGGTTTGAGAGAGTGAGGGAGTTGATGAGAAGTAACCAAAGTATTTATCATCTCTCACCCCCTCTGTATATAAGCTTATAATAAGCATGTTTAACATTTAATCTTGCTCCTCATTGGTTGATTAACAACTTAGTGGGAGACAAAGCAAGATTTTCCTAAACATGCATTAGTGGAAAGGGAGGTGATGGCTTCAGCTCGAGACAACCTGGAGCCCACTCATTCCTCCACTAACTCCAGCCCCTAATAGGCCATGCCAAACTATCCTGGCCCTTACAACCTGTCCTGGCCGGGCAAGGTTGTTCTGCCATGGTTTTGTCTGGATAGGTAAGTGTATCACAAACTGCTTGTGTGCTCAACACATGTCCTTGTTCGGGTAAGGGTCCCATTTGGGCATCTATACAAAGTTGTCCAACCGAGTGAGGGTGTGCTATCCTAGCCATAAATTGGCCTAAAAATCGAATAGGATGATTTAGGAAAAAAAAAAAAAAACTAGCTGGGAAAGATAGGTGGCGGCACACAGCTAGGCAGAATGGCCATGCAACATGGCCAAGTGACCTAGCCGGGTGTGCCGAGTCAGGTGTGTTGGCTGGGTGTGCCTATCTGGGTGTGCTAGCCTATTCAGGCATGTTGGCCTATTCGGCATGTTATCCTATTTGGGTGGCTCAACTGGGCTATACTTGTTCGAACAACAAGGGACTTTGAGAAGCTAGCACAGTCTCTTTTTCCATGTTGTACAAGAAAATTGGCCTAGCCATTTAGCCGACGAAAACAAAGACAAGTTGCTCAGGGATGGAGGTTGGTTGGCAGGGTAGGCGGTAAGGCTAAAAACTCTATTTGGACCAAGTAGGCTTAAGGTCATACGGATGCAATTGGGCCGGCTGGGTGACTGCCTGGCCGAGTAGTTTGTTTGGCAGGCTTGGCTAGGTGTAGGGATGTAAATGGGGCCGTATATGGTCGGGGATTCCAATATCATCCCCACCCCCGCCAACTTTTAGGATCCTCATCCCTGCCTCCATCTTTTATTATTTTATCCAAGGACGGGGATGGGGAATCCCCTACAAGGGACATGTCTCTATCAGGTTCCCCTAATATATATTTTTTCTTCATTTTTTGGGATAAAAATGTTGTGGGGTTTTATAATGTTGAGAACAAAACAGGTTGGGTATGTGAGTATTATAGTGAGTTTTAATGACTTGTGAAATAAATAAAGTGGGTTGGGTATTTTATTAAGATGACAACCAAGTTATGAATTTATTAGGTTGTGTATTTATTTGGGTTGGTCTATAATTTTATTAAATATGTAATATATATATAATCAGGGTAAGGGCCAGGGTCAAAGATTTTTATAAATACCATATTCGGACCATCCCCAGTCGAAGAATTTTTATAAATACCATCCATGGACCATCCCCTAAATTTTACCTCCCATCCCTGGACCATTAAGGGTGGCTCCCCATGGGCCCCTAGCCCCACAAGGAAAATTGCCATCCCTAGATGGATGGGCACCCACCTGGCTTGCTACCTACATGGGCCTCCCGAACAGCTTAGTCAAACAGGTGCTCGGGTCTAGACAACTTGTGTGCACATGCTTGAGCTCCATGGCCGAGCAGGGCAGCTTGCGTGCTCTCCTATGTGTGCATGGTCCATGTGCCCTACTTGAGAGGTTGCTTGTGTCCGAATGGATGGCACGCATGTGGTCAGTGGCTTGTCCATCCGAGTAAGGCTGGGCCTGCACCTGGCCTGGTTCATGGCGGCCAGCCTCTTTACACCCCCTATATATATATATTAAATCAACCTCCTTGAATTTTAAAACCTCCTAATACCCAATTTTTCTATATTTTACCAAATTCCAAATCCTTAAATATATATATATATATATGTAAAATAAAATAAAATTTAAAATTCTAATTAATTCCAAACTTAAATTCATTAATTGGAAAATTAAAAATGCCCAATTAATTTCATAATTAATCCCATTAAATACTTTTAATTTCATATTAATCCTCATTAGATGCTTGAAATTACCAATATAATTAATTTGTAATTTGCTTGGAAATTTTTTAAAATTAAAACTTTGACTAATGCATAATTTACAATACATGATTCTCCATTTAATTATGCATTAATCCTCGTTACGTGCTTTTAATTATAAGATTAAACCAGTAATAAAATTCATAAATTTCTTAGTAATATTTTTACGAACTTAAAACATTATAAACATTGTCATTTTAACTTTCATTCATTCTTATCTAATTACAATAAATTAGCTATTGTAAGGCGAGGAACTTTATGGGGTTTCACACATGTGGCCCTGCGGATTGGGCCATGTGGTCTGTGCCTAGCACAGTCCTATCCGAGCCAAGCCTTGGTTGGGCATTCCTAGGCCTTTTTTTAATTTTAAATAACCTTTGAATTTAAACCCTCAAAAACTTAATTTTAATTCTTCTAACACCCTTTTTAATAAATTAATTAAAACTCAATAATACCAATTTAATCCCGCATTTAAATCTCATTTAATTTCTTAATTACGCGATTAAATTGATAACAAAAATTGAAATCTCTTTCCATTCATTTTTTTACAAATTCATAATCTTCCAATACGTCATTGAATTTGCATTCATTACATTGAAAGTACGTTACAATTGTCACCAAATAGTCAACGAATAAGCTATCAAAGGATGTGAACTTTCTCAGGTTTCATAGCCAAGGCTCAAGCTTTCTGGGCTTTGGGGTGCCTTGGTGCTCAACTACTTCACGCCAAGGTGCGAACTCTCGGGTTTCAATATGAGAAAAAATCTAGCTTGGTGCAGGCCAAGGCGTGAAATACTGGCGCCAATGCACTAATGCTTTTTTTTTTTTCACTTATTTAACTTTAGATTCAGCTTTGGGAGTCTTTATAAAAGTTGTAGCCTTTTCTCTTTGCTTTCCAGAGTCTTAAAGATCACCTTATTTGGACATCTAATAAAAAAGTTATGTCTAAAATATTAAAACATGTTCAGAGCCAAAATTGCCTGAAATTGCTGTTGTCCGACTTTTGCCATTTCAAACTCCGTTCTTCGAATCTTCACATTCTGAATACTCCGATCCTTTTTGCCAAAATTAATTCTTCGCTCTTTGAAGCTCTAAATACCTAAAAACATGACAAAAATACCATGATTTCGCCAAACAACACTTATAAAAATTCATAAGCTAATTCCTAATAATTAATCTTAAACTTTTACAATTGCTCGCTAATAATCACGTATTTAAGTGCATTTTCATGCACTCATCAGATTGTTACAAAATAATTTTACTTGTTCAGAATGCTCAATGTGAAAGTCTTGTAGTAAGTACCTTAGCCAAGTCAATTCACAAGTGATAGATGCCATGGATCTATACTCGGCTTCGACTAAAGATTTAGAAATCGTGGTCCATTCTTGCTTTTCCATGAAATGAGAGACGCAATAGCCGGTTACTGATTGAAGTGTATTTTTACATCCTCCCCAATCTTCAAGTTGCTGTGGGAAAGAAATAATAACCCTTGTTTGTGTGAACCTTTCAAAATCATAGTAAACGATAAACGACATCAAGGTGGGTCGTATGGGCTGCTGCATACGCTGACTAAGTGTATTGATTGAGAAACAAATCTCAGGCCTTGTGATAGTGAGATAAATTAGCTTTCCCACTAGACGCTAATAAGGACTTGGATCTTTAAGTAGGTCATTGTCGGTTGGATTGAAGTTCAATGTTTTTTCCATGGGAAATTTTGTAAGCTTTGCACTAAGTAATCATGTCTCTTGAAGTATATTTAATGTGTATTTTTGTTGATGGATGAAGATCCCAGTCTGAAGGTTCAAGATCTTTCAACTTGAAGTAAAACCAAAGAAAAACTTTAACATCATTGATGGCTTTCTCATTGTTCCCTGTAATGATCATATCATCAACATAAAATAGTACGACTATAAAGGAATCGTCACACACCTTAATGCAAAGGGAATAATCGGCCCGATATTTTTGAAAACTAAACTTACTAATAGCAGGGAGGAACTTAAGAAACCATGACCGAGATGTATTTTTTAGACCATATAGTAAGTTGTGAAGTCAACACACAAGTTGCTTGCCTTGTCGACAAGAACCTGGAGAGGATACATGTAAACTTCTTCAGTGAGATCTCCATGGAGAAATGCATTTTAAACATCCATTTGATGATGAGCTCAACCACAAATAGAGGCAATGGCTAGGAGACATTGGACAATAGTGAGTTTGGAAATGAGAGTAAAAGTGTTTGTGTAATCAATTCCTCGCATTGTGTGAACCCTTCTACCATAATGCAAGCTTTGTATTGTTCAATAGTGCCATTAGAGCTGTACTTGATCTTGTATACCATTTGCAACCAATAGGATGCTGACACAGAGGTAGAGGAACCATGGACCGAGTATTATTTGCCTCAAGTGTTTCGATTTCGGCTTTTATGTCATCAATCCATTTAGGGTCCTGACAAGCCTATTCATATGTTTCTAGTTTGACCAAGTTAGAAACATTATGAATGAAAGTGCGATGAGCATGAGATAGATTAGAATATGACACATACCTCGATAATGGATGGCGAGTTTCGAACTTAGCTGGAAGAGACATGTCAAAGGCAAGGGGCATAATATGATTTATATGGTAATTGTGAAGATCAACAAGTGGTCGAGTTGGCCATGAACACCGTCAAAGTGCAATTTTTGTTCTTAATCATGTGGAAATATGGGTAAAGTGTCTATGGTGACTGGATTGGTGAATGTGTGTGGTTCAAGTTCTTTCAAAGGAGTGGGCGGATGATTAGGACTTTGCAGGTGACCGATGGACATAGGAGAGGCTAAATTGGAAATTTTGGATGGTATGGCAAAAGATGCAAATAGGTTTTCATGAAAAATTACATTTCATGAAATAAACATTTTCTTATAGACCAAATCATAAACACGATAACCCTTTTGTCCCAATGGATAGCCAAGAAATAGACAGCTATGAGCACAAGTATCAAATTTGTGAGTAGGTGTGAGATTAGTGACAAAACAAAGGCATCCAAAAACATGAATATATGAGAATAAGTGGGTGGTTTGTTGTGTAGTGGTTCATAAGGCTGTTTTGTGGAATAAAAGTGGTGTGGGTAAACGGTTAGTAAGATAACAGGCTGTTTGAAGGCTCTCCACACCACACACCCCCCCCCCGCCCCCGCCGGCCGCCCCCC